>JAIPRN010000274.1:0-99725 GCA_025469175.1 Geopemphigus sp. TES_GeoC_2020 | reverse complement strand
CGGAGGGGTGTTTTTTTTTTTTTTTTTTTTTAAACGGCAATCGAAAAACGAAACGAAAAAACACGCGTTTTCAAAATATCCGCACGTTTACGACATAAATCAACAAACGCTCCGTAAAGGACGCCGCGACGACAACTTTTACCGTAATTTTGTGTCGCCGCTCGATTTCCGTCCGATTCGACGTGCGCGCGTGTGTTTTCCGTCCCGTGCGGCCAAAAACGTTAAATGGTCATTGCCGATGAACACAATATAGGAATCGCGTTACGTCAACCGCGAAAATCTCGCGCTTCCGAATCGATAATTGATTTATAAGACGCGCCGGCGGCACGACACCATTCACGCGTCCGCGAACATAGTCGATCGTAAATGTTCACGCGGCAATTACCGGTGATCGAATACCCCGGGCGGTTTAATCGGGAAAAACGACCGGTCGGAGTGGTATAGTGGAGATGGTATTCCCGAGATTTATAAGATAATTTCGCCCTCGATATATTTTCACGGCACGGGTTTCTCGTTAATAAAAGAACAGAAAAATAGTAGCGGTCGCTCGAATATCCGGAGAAAAAAACGGAAGAAGTACACAGTTCGTCCACGTAACTTCTTTACACACACACACACACGTCGGTCATTTTTTAAATCATATCGGCCGAGTAACGAAATTTATAACACGGCGTTCCGGGTATGCAATTTAACGGCACCTCGTTACACGATACGGACGGACAATACAGAAAAATTTTAATTTTTCCCTCCGATACACCAGCGTCGACAATAATAAAAAAATAGCACGCGTTTTTTTTTTTAAAAGCTACATACAACGGGCTTTTTAACGAAAACGAAGTCCCTCCGTTGAAATGTTATATAAAGATACTGCTGCGCGACGGCTTCGATTCCAGAACGCCCGTCGACAGAAACGATGGGGTATTAATTTCGAATCGTACAACGGCGACGACACTCTGCCCATTTTGGAAAAAAACGCCGTTAAGAGCTCAGATTATTGAGTAGTAGTACGTTAAATTGTGATTGCTCCAACGATCTGTTCTTTCGGTGACCGTGGTTATATATCCCACGTCGTCGTAATAACGTTTCGTTTTTAATTAAGTCGGAATTTATTTTCGGGGAAATAATTTTATTCGAAAATCCGACAACGACCGAAAAGTGACGCTTATCAACTTTACCGAGTAATGGTTTTCGGGAATTTTAACGACCTTTTCGTAAACTAAAATTAATCACGTATAATGTAGTTTTTCTTACTTTCGAGCGATTTTCATAATACGCGTAATTTTCGTCGCATTTTCGAGTTACACCGGATGCGCTACGCCCGAATACTCTAATAATACAAAATGAAACGGTTCTCTTTGTTCTTACGAATTCTGTTTTGTCCCGAAAATCAATCATCCGTGCGAAAGAGACCACCCTTCAGCAAGTCCGCGATCGTTTAATTATTGAAACTGAATTTTTGTTTCGAGTCGCAAATGGACCTCGTTAATAGAAACGTGCATTACTCCGTATCCGACGGTCAATTTTCGACGTTAATAAGTTTTTCGCGCGCGTGTCTTAATTTCTCGTCTACCGTTCGGATCTATTTGGACGTACGCTAACCTAACCGTGATTCCGGAAATAATTGTATTCGCCAACGACGCGCCGGAGTTATTGGTTATTGTTCCGTTATTTCGTTTTAATAAACGAACGTCGTCGTTATCCGATGCCTTCCGACATTTACATTCAATGGTAACGACCCGGCGCGATTCGTGCCGCCCGTGTTTGTTTTCGTATCGCTCGGGCGTATCGCGTTATAAATAGCGCTAATTTGATTTCGGCCCTCGCGTCGCCCGAAAATAAAACGACGATCACACTCCGACGTAAAATCGCGCGCGCGATTATTCTCCGCCTCGTACGCGTTGTTTATTCGAACACGCGCGTGTTTCCCGAGAAATTAATTGTTATTCGCGAACAAAGCGACTTCGAGACGACGATCGCCCCCACTCCCCGGTACTCTTCGCTAATAATATTATTATTAACGACGTAAACAAAGACGTCGTTAATATCGTTATTATCATTATTATATTGCCGACAGCGGATAACGTTTTGGAGAACTCGTGAAGGTCCGTGTCGCCGCGCGTTCATTAAAATCGACTCGCTCTCGATCATCCGTGCGGCGTATTATTCGGCTACCGACCGAATAATTAAACGGCCACGTCTCGGGAACGGCGACGCGAATGGTCGTCGTCGCCGCCGCCGCCGGGCGCGATAGGATCGGTTACTACGCGGAAGGTTCGCGTATTTGTTTCCTAGGCGGGAGAAATGGTCGGAAACGCTTCGCCGAAGAACGAAAACCGCGTGGAAAATCCGCGCCCCGGTCGTTTCCAATACCCATTGAGCACCGTGCCCGTTCTCATACGTCTCCGATCAGACGGTCTCGACGCCGTCATTTATTCTCCGAATCGTTTCACCGCTTATCGTGTCCAACCGACGCCCGAAGGCCGGAATTTCGTTACCACGCGGTGTACGTTCGTCGCCGACTATATATAGCACCGCCCGTGGACGTCGGCGAACGTTTCGGGAAGTTCGGCGGCGGACAGCACAAATCGGTTTGTTCGCGGCAGGTGTTTCAACCCGATCGTCCAAACGGGAACGCCCGCGTTATTCGCCGCCGTCCACTACCGTCGCGTCGATCTCCTATGTTATTTAACGATTATCGCTACGTTGTCGGCACGCCCGGATACCGTCGACGTGTGTCGTCGGCGCTAACATTTCGCGAGTCGGGGACGTTCGAAATGAGTCGCGTCGATAGAACGTAGCCGGTACCTAACGTTACACGTGTAGACGTCTAAGAATTTAGATTGTTTCGCGTTCGTATTAGTGTGGCACCGGTTGTTCGCGAAAATATTACGCGAGCTACGTACGGCGTTTTAAGCGTTCGGTACAAAAACGAAAATGATCCGGCATCGGAAACAGAACGACGTTTCGAATTTCGTATTTTACCGATTTCGTCCCTAGCGTTATCGTTACGTCCGTAACTCGGGACGGATATCGTGAACGCGCAATAGCCGCCGAGACGCTTGTTTGGCGCTCTAACCGTTAACGATGAATTGTTCGCGCACGGACGATATGGCCGACCGGGCCGGATCTCGGACAGAAACGAAATATAAATCAACCGTTAATCCCTAAAATCGGGGCCACGGGACAAACAACAACGGTCCCGCGATTTTGATTACATCGTCGAGCTCCGTAGGGGCCGTCCAACCACAACGCCGGGCGACGGTGAATAATTTTATAATCGTTAATCCGACTTGGGGGGGAAGAGGAGGAGGAGGAGGAGGAGGTGCACTGGCGGCAGGAGGACGTTCGGGGATTCGTCGACGCCGGAACGTCGTACGGTTATTTTATCAACGATAAAAAAACGAAAATAAATAAATTTTCGTCCGGACCAGAGAATCCACGTATATTTATGTATACGCGAAAATTTAATATAAACCACCGGGGACCGCTTCGTACGTTTCCCCCCCTACACACACTCACCGAGCGGTGTGACGGAGTAAGCTCGATTACCCGTATGTGGTGGGCGGCACGGCGGTCTAGTTCGGTTTGTCGACGGTGCCGGACGACGGGAATCCGTCCGGGACGGGCAATAGGATTTCGGAAAACGTTTGTTTTCGTTCTCGTAACCGAAAGACGGGAATATCGCGAAGTTCGAACGATCTCGGCCGTATACGGACGATATAGGTCGCTCGTCGACCGATTGTACGATAAAATACGATACGCGACACGATCGGCGTACCGTTGACGGCGTCGTCGTACGTCGTTTTACAGACAAGTTTTCCGCCGGCGCAAACGACGAACCATACGGTTTATGTATCGATCCTCCGGATCGTGTGCCGAGTGTATACGACCGACAACGGCGTTCTGTTAAAAAGAACAACGAACGCTATTCCGTGTAAAAAAAACAACGGCGTATTTTTAGAGCGTTTCGGTTCTCGACATTCGATTGCGAATACGTGTGTACGTAGTGTCGTAAGGTTTTCGTTATAATTGTATACGTCGCGCGTAAGGCGCACGATTCGTATCGCTTTCGTTTACTATTTACGTCTCGCGTTGAATCGTCGATCGGCTCTAATTTTGGGAACGAGCCGGCGCGTTTTCGTACTCCCCGTGAATTTTAGCCGAATTCGTAAGAACGCGCGGTTCGCCGCTTTTGTAGAGACAAAGTTATAGCGCAATACGGAACGCGAAAACGTGGTCGTCGAGCACGAAAAATAAACGAAAACGTCGTGCGAGAGGATACTCGAAGATTGACCGTCGCGTCGTCGTTATTAAAAAGGTTTTCCTTTCTTAAAAAAAAAAAAAACATTTTGGCGGAACGTACGAGTTTTTTGTAGTTTTTTAACGTCATCCGTTGATTGGTACTTTTGTTACGCGCGACGTGCTTTTTTCTGTATTCGACCGAACGACGACGATGACTACAAAAGAAACGCTGGTACATTAAAGTTATTCGACAAGTCCGACGGGGTTCCACGTAAAATCGCCGGTAGTAAAGAGGGGGAAAGTTTTTCGATAATGTGAAAATTCTCGAGAGAAACGCTTCCGTATAAATACAACCTTCGATTATCGGCGTCCTTTGTCGACCTCTACGTAACCGTCCTAATTTAATTACGTATACATCCGAAAGTTGTCGGGAAATCGAAACGATCTACGGCGCAAAGGCCCCAACAACGACAATCGTTCGATTTACGGTCGATATACGTTCGACGTAGCGGCCACATGGAAACGCGCGTGCAATAATTCCCGTCCATTGTCGGAATCGTAAACGGTATTCCGCAACGAGTGCTCTCTCGCGTGCGTCGCCGTTCGTTTGCCTCGTTATTTCGCCTATGGTGGCGCTTCGAATTTAATGTATCGTCGACTTCCGTCTACGGTACGCACGTATCATCCGTTCGTCGACGAATTCTGGCTATCGCTCGTGTACGACACGTTCGTTTCTACGTTCGCCGCGGCCTTTGGAGGGCACTTACGAATCGGCGTAGTTTCCCGACGGCGAAACGCCACGAAAACGGCCCGCCGACGTAATAAACATCGGTTAAGGCTGCCGGAATATTATTACGACGTTGATCGAACGTTTGGTATAAGTGACCCGCGATCGGATATCGGGACGGAGTGGAAATCACGTCGTATCGAATTCTGAGCCGTTCGACGGGCGAATTCGATACTCCGAGCCCCCACACACACCCCCGTCCTAATCAACGCTAATAATAATTACGAACGTAAACGCCGTTATTTCGCGGATGGTTCGACGACGCCGGTTCTTTTCGCCCGAATTTGTTCCAATCAATCGCCGCGAACACTTCCCATCCGTTCTTCGGTCGTTATCCGATACTCGCGTACATCGTACGGATACAAATTATTCGCGTAAACCGAGAAACACGCGCCGACTGGAGTAAAAATATATGAAAAAAAAAAACCCTTCTTAAACCCGGGCACGGGCGCCGTCGGCGAGAAATAATTACGCGCGGGAAAACAATTAGCGAACCCGAGCACGCGGTGGCGACGTCAACGGACGTAAATTAATATCGGTCGTTGTAATTGTTTTCCCGTAGTTTTCTACGTTTTTTTCTTCCTTTACGGTCGTCTTCTTCTCCCGTACTTTATACGACGGTGTCGAGGGGTTGAAGGCCGTTTTCGAATGTCGAACCGCCGCCACCGCCGTCGTTTTTGTACGCCCCAATTCCGTTCCAGAATATATAATATTCCGACGATTCGTCCTAATTACGAATGCGAACCCGAAATTCGGCGTATATTAACTGTGTACGCCGCGTGTACACACCAGCAATGGACGACGACGGTACGCGACCTGCATTTTCTCGCCCGGAGACGACTGGCGGCGGCCGCTTAATAATATCGAGCTTAGCCTAATGATCGTTATAATTAAAACAATTTCCCGTATTTACCGCCGCGGTTCGCGGTTAAACTCGAATTCGCGATACGCGCGAGGTAGAATGTCGTCGTCGTCGTCCCCCCGGTGGTGGGGCGGCGTGAGGTGACGGTAAAAAATACAAACCGCCCGCGGAAATGAAATTCGGTCGGATCCCCGAAACCGTTTACGGTTAAGTACACGCCGCCCGGAGACGGTTCGTATAATAGTGTACCGCCGCGACCGCCGAATTCAAATTACTACTGCTCCCGTTGACGACTCGGCCATGTGTCCTCGTCGTAACGTAGTCACCGCGAGCACCATTGCACCCCCCCACCACCACCACCACCAGTGTTTATATTATTATTTATACCGGCGCGTTCCGGTCGCGTTTATTTCCGTAAACTATCGATATCGCCCGGGGGAAAATACCTCGCTCGAATTAATTTTTCTCGATTTGTTTAAGCTTCGTTAAATACGTTTTAGCTTACAGAGTGGTACGTGGAAGTGAACATAAACACAAAGCGTATACGTTTCGAAAAAAATAATTGCCCGTACTCGGTCGTAACGCGACCGAGTAATACCGGTCAGCGGTCCGAACGGAATAATAATTTCGTAATTTACGTAACGCGCTTAGCGATAGTAGCACCCAATTACATTTTTACGGGCAAATAACGGACCGCTTTCGATGGCGCGGCCGCGACACGAGTTCGGTTAATTAAACGACCGGCGCCACCGTCTCGTCGCCTAATTGAACGGCCGTAGTTAGAGCGTTAGCCCAATCTCGTTCGCCGAACACCGTGTTAACGTCGAGACGTTTGTCGAATTTTTAATATCACGGATCGCGCGAACAACACTTGTGATGCCCCGATATCGAACCCAAATCGAGACGAACATTTTCGATCGGGCGATCGCGATATATTTGTACGTAATGTACGTGCCGAGCGAAATGATCGCCTTTATTCCGACGGTGGTACGGTATTTTTTTTACGGTTATTCGCGTTCGATACGGACGTTTTAGCGGCGAAACGTATCGATTACCTTCCGCCGACGATTTTGTTCGTTTCGGTTTTCGCGCGATATGTGCGGAACGTGTAAATCGGACAACGTGTACAAAAAAAAAACCGAACCGTAGTTACCCCTTTATTAGGCGCGTGTACTCGTCGTTTCGCGTACGGAACCGAAGGAATGGACGAAACGACGGCACGCGACGATAAACCGCCGGTCCCGGTCCGCGTCCGTCGACGTTTATTATTCGTCGATTCCCGAAATCTGTGCCCGACGATATCCGCTACGGCGGCCAGGCCGTACATTTATATGGACGCGATAAAACCGAGACGAACGAAGTACCGATGGAACGACACCGTGGTTCAATCGCGAACTTTTCACGACCCCTTAACGGAAAATCAATCGAAATAAACGATCGTGTTATTTTTTCGCCCGATAAATATTCGCTTGGGTTACCTGTTATAATGGGCATACAACCGGCTATGTATATACACCGGGGCCGGCTCAAAGTTCTCTTCCGCGTAAGTCGTCTAACGATCGTCGTCTTACCGGATTTCGTTCTTCCGCTATTTACTAACCTACTGTTGTGTCAACGAAAAGGTTCGATACGCTCGGATATTTCCAATTAAAATAATTTATCCCTTGTTTTTCGTCCAACTTTTCGTCACCCGTCTGATCCGTAACAATAATATTCTTCTACTCCGTGACGAATCGCGTTATCCGCGGAATCGTTACAATACGAAAACGCGCGCGAATGAATCGTTCGGACGGATATCTTCCGGGACCGTATAACGCGCGTTATCGATACGTGACGACGACCTTTCGTACGGTCCCTAAAAACACGCGCGCCGACGTCGTTCCAAGCACACAGTTACGCGTCGCGTGGCGCGAAAAACAGTGTGTCGCCCGGCAACATTTTACCCAACCGGCGCTATCACGTGCGTCAAACGGGACGAACCGAAACCGGACGTTCTGACGGCGCCGTCGGTCCCACGAAACGAACGTTTACAATCCGTGGACGGGACCGACGACGTTTTCCTCGATCGCGGATCGAAACATCTGGCAAATCGCGCAAATTCCTTAACGCGGAAGGACCGTCGACGAAATTTCGGACATTTTTGGACGCTGACGACGTCCGTAACGGATCGCGAATATAGACGACAGTAATCCAACGGGGTATATTCGTTTGGTGACGCTCGGAATCGTTTTCGATCGTTCGTGGCTCGAAATCATTGTAAGTAACAACCGTCGTAAGTAACAACCACCCGTTTGAGCCGCGACAGCCACAACCGGCCGTGTGCGTCCGGTTTTACGGGCGAAATGAGTAATATTTTTTTAACGAAACCTCTAGCAAAGTAATATCGTGGAAAAAAAATTCGACTCGGAACGGATCGCGTTCAGGAGGTCTGTTAAATATTCCATATTATTAGACGCGAGACTCGGAATTTGACCGAGAATATGTAACGTAGTACCCAACCACTATTCCGTGAAATATTAATGACGTGACCGAGTTGTTTTTGGTACATAACCTCCCTCCCTCCGTTCGTTCATAAACGAATAGATCCGAACTCGTAATTATTTTACCGAACGGACGGTTTTTTAAAAATAAAATTCGGACTTGAATCGAAAAAGCCTACAAATTAGTAAAAACGTGTACGCGTAGACAGTACGAATATATTTTATTAAAAATTCGAAACTAAGGCGTGTGGTGTCGAAATAAAATATTTTACCTTAAATATTACGGTAAAATAACGACGAACACGAAATTATGGACTTCGATGGTGTCGTTTACGAATACGTTTTGATAGTTACGGGAATGACACTCATTAACCAAATACGATCGCCGAGTAAAGTGAATCGAACTATCCGTTAGCCTATGGCGTGACGCGTAAAAATTAAAAATGTATTCAAAACGGTAGTGTAGGTATATGCCGTATTTTTAGTTGATGACGAGAACCAGTCGGTTTCGGTATTTCCCGGCGTTTCCGTTTACTTTTACTTTTTTGGCTAATAGCGCTCGGAATAAATTCGCCCGTCGTGTTGAAAATCAATTCGATCCTATATACTGAAAACGCGTACGGTTCGTCGTCTTATTAGGAAAAACAAACAAAAAATTGTCATCAAAAACCGTCGGAATGTATATTTACGTTTTATCGTACAAATAATAGCTTAGTAGCGGTCGATTTTTCCGGATTGACGCGTAATTTAAAAACTCCTCGGACAATTTGTCCAAACGTCAATAGTGTTCAAAGTTATATACGCGTACGTAGCGTTCGAATTTGGAACGGTATAATTTTTTTTCGAACAAAATCGACTCTGTATCAAATACGCGAAAGGTAGGTGATAGGGGGGATGGGACGTGAGTGAGTAAAAAGCGTATTCGGGTCCATTTCCCACTCACTGGGTCCCCTCACACTGCAACACCGAACTCTATAACCGTAAAATCAACGGAATGAAAAATGATGTTTCAAACCGTACTATTGTCCTTTGTAACGAATTTCCGGGGAAACCCTATTCTCCGTCCGCCCCCCTACCGTTCGCCACTAGCCGGCAATCGGTACACGGTCGTGAACAATCCCCTTATACCGTTCCATAAAAATACGTTCGACCGCCGCCGCTATCGTTTTTGTTACTCTTCTACAAATTCCAATCCACATTTTTCTCGGCCCTTTCCCGTACCGCGAAAAAATGTCCGCGCGTTAATTCGTTACCGAACCCCGTGGCTCGGGTTCGGCTCGTCCGAGAAGTAAAGAAATAAACGCTCTATATGTAACCTGTAAAGCCGTCTACATATACGCGCGTGTGCGCGTTTCTTTCAAAAAAATATATTACAAATATTTCGTATGGCGTTCAACGCGAAAACGGAAACGTTATTATATCGAAATATTACGCGTATATACGGCGCGCGCGCGTGATGATGACGTCGCGTTGGTGGACAGCGATAAATTCGATTAGCGCGGTACGATCGATTTTGTGGAATAGTCGCCGAACGCTTTTCGTGTTTCGAGTATTATTTTTTAATATATTTACGCGCGAGTTCGCAAATAGTAGTAGCTTGTATTGGAGGAGTTCCTATCGAAAATTCCATAGGCCGTTTGTTGACGATTCCGTTCGGATTATTTTTGCCGGTTCGTTGTCGTCATATTAGTATTAATTAGCGCGACGTGTTAATAGACATTTCGCGAGGGTTTTTTTACCTCCGGCGACGGACCCATTCCAGTTTACAGGCGAGTTTCGACTCTGCCGTCGATACGTACCCGTACACAACATTTATCTCGCCCCCTAATTACGTTATTTTTCTTTCGGGTACGTCGAAACGTCCGCAGGTTAATAAACGCCGTTAGTTACGAACCTAATACGAGCCGAATAATTAATTCGATTCCCCCTGCGAGACGTATTTTCGTCGTAAACATCTCGCCCGAATCGCAAAACGGACGCAGTGTCGTTAACGACGTCAATATCGTTACGTATAGTATCGTTGTCAAATTTCTCTTGAATAAAATTGGTCGAACGCGATCGAGTGTGATACGAGGACTGCTAATGTGTACGCGAGTACAATATGGGAGATCGAGTCAAGTGGACGGTAAAGACCAAAGTGGCCGACCCCCAAGTAGCTGGGAAAGAGGCGAAGAAGTAGAGAAAATCGTTAAGAAATTTCTTCTATTAAATTCTTATACAACGTACTTTCGAAAACGAAATAATTACGTTCGTATCGCTTAAGATATTTATTATGTTTAATCGGTCGTATTCGTGCGGTCGTACTTACACGAACGATAAGTTTTATTCTTATAACGCGATTTACTATCACGCGTACTTTCGCGGACATGTTAATTATTTTCACGGTTCCGAGCGCCCGAGAATGTTCCGTATTATCGACCCTCGTAATTCGAACGGACCACGAAAGTTCCTGAGCTTCCGCGTATCTTTTACAAGCGCTTTAGGGATTTTCCGCGAGATTATTACTTACCATAATTGATTCGCCGAGCGTGCAACCGCTATACAATAGTATAGCTAATATCCCGGATTCTTCGTACCTCGGCGTCACTCGAATTAATAACGAGGAACGTTAACGCGAAATAGTTATAACAAGGCGCGCGCGTTTCGTGACAACCAAGGTTCATTCGGAATTTTCACTATTATTATGTCCCGGACAATTCGTAATTTTGTCGTATCGTTTTAAAATCGATTATATATTTTTACTTCGATTACCTAGGCTAATCTCAATCCGTAGAACGTCGCGCTTAAATATTCGATCGTATTCAAAAATATTTTGATAAAAATTTATCCACCCGATCGCGTTATATACAGTTTATGGTGGGCTATATATATATATATATACATAAATAGGGTAACAATGTTTCGCGTGTACGCCCCAAGTGCGTTCGCGCCGAGTATCGTCACTTTCGCTCGCACCACGTATACATTTATATATATATATTACGGTTAATGTACGCACGAATTGGCTTCTTTTCGTTACTTTTTTTTTTATCTACGGCGTTTCGTCGTCGTTACACGCGTGGTGTAGCCAATAATACGTACGTACATATAATAAACATCGCCCCGGGCAATACGACCCGGAATGGAAATCGTAACGAGTTTTTCAGCGGCCGTTCATTACGACGTTTTCACGTCCGCGCGCGCGTGCGTTCCCGTGTTTTACGCCGAAAATAATTCGTTTTCACGCGTCGCGCGCTTTTACTCGCTCCGCACGTACGTTCGGTCCAAAACTTTTATCCCGTCGAACGCGCGCGTATGTGCGTGCGTCCGTTTCGTTCCAAAGTCGTTATCGTACTTTATTAGTACGGCCGCCCGGTTTTGTTCGCTTTCTCTCCCGTCCGAGTCCGTTTCTGTTGTACATCCGAACGTACCGGCGCGCGATTCATCCTTTCCCCTCCCCCATCCAGAAAATACGCATATTACACTTGGCCGACCGGGACCGGTGTGCGGGTGTGGGGAGAGTACCGTCCACGTCGTTATTCTCTGGCGGGTACGTGCGTGCGCCTTGGCTCGCCGCGTTCTTCTCTAAATCGAAAACGACTACCGAAGTTTTAACGTTTAACGACGTTCGAATTGCGTAAGCCCCGTGCACCGGTTGGTTGTTGATGAGAGGTTTGGGTGCGCGAGTGGAGGCGCGCAATTCGGTGCGGAGATTTCGCCCGAAACGATTTGAGTGCGTCAATCGACCGGTTTTGAATGTCGTTTCCAACGACACACGGAGCCGATCCGCCTACTAGATTGGCTCCGTCGAAATTTCGCCCCGCGGTATTTTCCCGGCATATTTTTTTTACGCCTATTTTGGCGCATTGCCGTTCCTATGTGGCGGAAGGGAGGTGGGAGGGTTTACAGATTCCTCTTACCCAGAAAATATTCGAAAATCTCGAATGTTTAAACGTGTCAATAAATACGTGACCGGTCTATTTCGTAAATCATAACGAAGAAAACGGAAGCGTGTTTCTTCGATTTCGGTAATAATTTATTTTTATTATAAAACTGTTCGTGAATTTCTAAATATACCGGTGCACGATAATGTCGGTGTTTCGAAATTGCTTCGTTATCGTGACGCATGAACCTCTCCCCCCAAAAAACAAAAAAAAAAACAAAAATTGTTAGTTAATACGCCACTGCTATAGGGCGGCGAATCACGGCGTTTCGATAACATCCGGCCGTCCGTTGCGCGTCGTTTACGACGTACGGCAAAGGCGCGCACACACGTAGCGTCGTATACCGTACATGACGCGTTCCGTGCACAGTTCGGGTTTTTAACGGGATTATAAAAATAAATCGTCGGTAAAGTTTTTCCGTTAAACGCATTAAATACGGCAATAACAAGGAAACCGAGTGTGCGCGTTCTCGACATTTTTAAGTATCTAATATGAATAACCAAGACGCGTATTATGTTCGCGTATACGTGTATACCGTATTGGTACTAAAAACAAAAAAACCGTCACGAAACGAATAAACTCGTCGTAATTAAAATATTAAACGTTCGTAAAAACAATGGGGGGGGGGTAAGAGGCGAACGGTTTTTTTTTTTATTATTATTATCCGTTTTTTACGTGCCCCGTCTAACCTCGCCGCGATTGGTACGAACGGAATTCAGTACGGGCCATAACCGTGGACGGAGTTAGCGGGTATCGTTTTTGGTTGGACGTTTTTTGGCGCGAAAACGGAACGAAATATATACGACCGTGTTACGTAGACCGACTTTTTGTACGACCGCCGTAAAAATAAAAACGATATTTTCCGTCGTTCCAACCAGATCGACGAACGGGATAAGCGAAAATTATGACGGGCGCGCGTTCGTGTATTACGTTGTAGAGATCGGAAAAATAACGCGCGGGCGCCTCCGCGTTACGTGTACGCGTTTAATTTAACCAACGTTCTCTGCGCGGTACGATTACGCGGGCGTTACTACGGTGGGGGTATGCACGGGGGAACTTCTCTGATAGCGATCACGGTTAACCGCTAAACGGTGGTTTTTGTACGAATATTTCGAACGGACGCCTAAGTTCGTCAAAAACAAGCCCCTCCGCCTGCGCGCGCAAATTAGAACTAACTCCTCCCCCCCACGAATTTCACGCGCGCTTTTTTTCTTCGTCCGTTCGCGCCACTTCCCGCCCCGACGAGTAAATTACGTTAGCGCCGATAAACGAACGCGTATTATTATACCGTTAATAATTATTGCGCGAATACCGCGACCATATTCAGGAGATGGTGCCGGGGAGGGATGTCGTTTACGACCGCGTAATTTAAATAAAACGAAGTTTTTAATCGGTTTAAAACTTTATCGGATCCGACTTCGTTTACGGGCGGCGGTAATATAGACACAGATTGAGAGAGTGAACCGATGACGGAAACGGTGGACCGTAACACGCGCGCCGCCTCTAGACGTTCTACTCGTCACCGATCAATTATTGTCGCGCCGATGTTTCGATGCACGGAAAAGACACTCGTCCAACCAATTCGCCGGAATTAAACGATAATACGGGTGGCCCTATATGCCTAGGGAACCGGTGGTACTTGAACGCGAAACGACCGTAAACGACTCGGTCGTTTTCGGCGCGGTAGCTCCTGTTTTCCGAAACCGTGGGTTAATGACACGACGTGACGACCGTCGTCCTCGTATCGGCGGTATTCGCGGTTTTCCTATAGCCGCCGACGTTTAGATAATTCGAGACGTTTTTTTTTTTACCACCTAAATGAACGGTAATCACGCGGCGGGACGCTAGACTACGCCGACCTCGAGTTGACGGCGGACTATAATGTTTGGTTCGAGCCGTCGAAATCGCGTGATATTCTATATTACCCGAAACAATCGACCGAACTCTAAAACGGACGTTCCTTTTACGCTTACCCGATAATAGATTATCGGCGGTAGTTCGGCCGTCGTACCGGGCTATCCAATGGCGCCTGTGCCCTTGTATCGTACGTGCACGATTTTGCCCGGAGTCGATTACGGTTCGGTGGACGGGGAACGAGAAGACGTTACTATTGCGCGGTCAATTTTTACGCGTTTCGAACGGTTCGAGCCGCGATGTGGAAATCGGAGCGTCGCCCTTTTGTTTTTAATACGTCCGGTTTTAATTCGGTCATCCCGGAGGGACGAAACGGACGAGATCGGATGGTGGTTGGTTACGGGGCGAGAACGGCGTGCGAAAGCTCGTAATAATAATAATAATAATAATAATAACGGTAATAAATAAGGTGAAGTAACGACGTCGGGGGGGAAACTTGTTATTTTCGAGCCAGTGATTTTTTCCATTACGCATCCAGCGCGCCGATTTCGGATCCCTTATTATTATTATTATTACTATTCCCCCGCCACGACGCGCCGTCGTCGCCGTCGTACCCTTCGCAAAAATATACCGAGCGATTCGTCGTGATGGTAGAAAGATCGGAAGAAAGAGACCGGTGCCGGGGCATGGGGAGAATGGAATGATCGGAAAAACAAAAAATTAAAAGGCCCGGAAAAAAAAATAAATATATATACATATATACGACGAAAGGGAAAAATACCGAAAACTATTATACACATGGCGCACGTACGCGGCGGATACACCGACATCAATAATCCCCTGTAACGCGGCGATGTATATTATTAAAATCCATTATTTTCGTCCGTATATTTATACGATGATAGCGTTGTTCCAATGCGCTCTCGAATTTCGATATACGTAATATTTTTCCAGGTCCGTTGTTTATCTTCGCGTAAATTCCGCATTACGTCTACGCGCGTGTATCGTAACCAAACAAACGGCGCGTACCTCCCCGCCTACGTTTGTATATATTAGAATTTTCTCTCTCTCTCTCTCACTCTCTCTCTCTCTCACTATCTATCTTTCTCTGCCTCTTGTTTTTTGTAGCCCGCCGCCCGCGGTATATTTTCGCGAATCCGTATGTACGCTGCGCGTAGTTTTCGAACGACGTTCTCTTGGGCGCTCCTCCGATCACGACACCGTTCGTTCAATTGTTCGGTTCTCGCTACCGCGCTGTCTCTTCCAGCCCCCTCACGTTCCACACGCGTATTTTGTCGTCGCCGAAGGCGCGCAAACACACGCCGCTCGTTCCTCTCGCCCACGAGTGATTTTATAAACGGCGCGAGCGCGGTTTTTTTTTGGGGGGGGAGGAAAGTAGTGGCAAACGGTCGTAAAAAAACTATTCGCCGGGTAACGAATCATCTCGCCGTACGGCGTCGGTGATGTAAGGGTGACGACGTGGCGGCGACGTCTCCGTAACGCATGTCGTCTGGTCGCTAAACGAAAATCGATTTCGAATAAGCGTCGTCGAATTCGTTTCAGCGTCCCGCGTTTATTTTTCAATATTATTTTTCAAGTAGAACGTCCGCGTGGCCAAATTATATTCGGAGGGTTTACGCCGAGGGCCAATTGAACAAATTCGATTACCCAAGGTTGGTGGTGGTCGGCCGGTGAAGGGTCTCGCGCGAGTCAATTACATTTACATAACGAATCAGTGTACGGCATTAGGGGCCCACCGAACTACCCTTGTTACGCGCTCGCACGCACGCGCAACGTTGCGTACGACGTCCTTATCAAATTTAAATCGTTCCTCCGTGTACCTCGACGGGAGTTTTACGGACGGTTTTTGTACATTGTTCGGGTAACAATTAACCGCGCGCGCCATTCGTATCCGCGTACGATTATCAGATGGTGGGAGGGGGGTGAGAGGGTTTTCTTTATTAGCCGCGGGGTCGGATAATCGAAAATTATTGTCGTTCGTGAAAAAACGCTATCGAAATCCGCGGGAAATGTTCCCGAAACGGTTTTAGGTTCGGCTTTTCGAGTAAAATATTTCGACGCTATATATACACACACGTACGATCATCGTTACACGCGTATATGGATATCCAATTGCGCGGTAAATAATAGGGGGGTGGCGTTTCGTTTTAATTCGAACTCGTCGAGTTTTTTGGAAAATTAATATTTTCGACGCGGTACGAACTTACGAACGCTCACTCGCCGCCACTCAACCGTATTTTCGCTGTATACTTCGACGCGTGAGACTAATTGTGAGACACGAAAACGTAACGTGGAAAACGGTAAGACTGCTTTTGTTCGCGGAACTTTGCAACTGGTGGGTACTTATACCGTTCCCAGAACAATCCCCAACGGCGCGACGAAAACGCGAATAATATTTTCCAATTAGCACTCCTCGCTCACCGGCCGCGGACGTGAGAATAAATATTAATAGACGTACAACATCTCCCGTCTTCCTGTCGTCGTCCACGTGTGGTATTACGCGTACGGCGGTATTTCACTTACTAGTGCCGCCGTCCAGCTACCGCGCGTAACCGGAAATCATTTTTATTTACCGCGCCCCCGGTGCTCTACCCACCACATTCACAGAGGTGGTATAGCGTTTTACGATACCGCGCTTCGTAAACGTCTGTTCGGAACAACGGCCAAAAACCCGACCGCCGTACAACGGGCGACGGTAAAAGCGTGTCCCCCCTCCCGGGCTCGTCCGCTATTTAACGACCGTTCGTTGGTTATTGTTCAAATACGCGATCGCGGCTTTGGATTCAACGTTGTTTCGGCGGCGATGGCTCGTAAACGGGTGAATGAACGCGTACGACAAATGGTACCTATAACGGTAGGCCTCTATTCGCGGGCCGCGTTATCGTACGTTCGTTTTCGTCGTTCCACCAACGCGGTGCCGCCGTTAGTCCCGGAAAGTGTTCGGAAACGTCGGTGTCGTAATCAAACAAGATAACGCCCGGGTAACCGTGATTGTATCGGCGAAATAGTGTAGAGGGCACGTGCGGAAGGAAATTCCAAAACGATATTAACGTTCTACGGACGACTTTTTATATATTGTCGTCGTCGCGTTCGCGAAATCGATAACAATATCCTCGAAAAAACGACGTAATAATAATCCGTTTTCCGGACGAATAGACATACGTGGTGTGTTATTAATAACTTTCAGAAGTTATCCGGGACTTGTTGTATTACGTGCGTGTATATAGATACGGACGACTTAAAATTATTTTCCTTCTTCAAAAATGCGTTTTCCGAACGTTTCGAGTTTTTTTCGTGGAATTTACCCGTATTTTTCGCTTAATTCGTCCGAACCATGCGCGGGTCCTTTCACAACAATTTAATACGTGATTATATGCCCCGCCCGTCCCGTCGTTGTTTTTCGATGTTTCGTCTTCTACGCCGACCAAATATCCCGACACGAGTGTACCACGGCGTCGTATCGGCTCCCCGATAAAAAAAAACGAAATATTTCGATATTAAATTATAGAGCCCGCCAATAAAAGGAGCCAAAAACTTTCCACAAAACGTAAAATACTATATATATACAGATTTTGCTTCCTGTATACCGTGTTTTTTCCGCTTATTATGTTCGGCCGATTTAGCCTTATTAATTTTATTCTACTTGGTTTTCCGTTTTTTACGACAAAATAACCGAAATCGGCTCCCCCCGAACTCTACGTCCGTTCGCAGTCCGTCCGTCCATCCATTCGCCGAATTTTCGAAAACACGTCGCGCCCAAGTAACCGCGTACGATTTTGCCTACGTCTTTTTCGACGCCTACTTTAGCCAAGTATTACGCCAATTCGACCGGTGTTAAAGTGTAATTAAAGTTGTACACGTGCCACCCATCCCTGTAAAGGGTACAACAATCGTAACGCTTCTCGTATCAAGAATACTTGTTCTCGTAGTCACAACATTTCGATAATTATCATCGCGTGATCGCGCGTACCATTGTGCTCTTTATTTCGAACACAAGCGCTCGAAAACGATAATAAAACAATACGATTGCCGAATTTCGAGTTCAACGCGTTACCTACAGCTTACTAGCCTAATCGTCGCGTGCGCGTGTATAAAAGTGTAACGTCGTTACTCGCGTAAACGATCTTTCGTCGATTACGTTTCATTTGTACGGTAAGTCGGCGGTACGCCATGCCCGTAGTTTTTTAAACTTTTAAAAGTTGAACTCGACGATCCGGTTCGATGATTTCTTAACGTTATCCGTCGTTTCGATTTGGGCCGTTGTTTAAATTTTTGTTTCCCGTTTCGTCGCCGCGCGCCGGAACCCTTTTTTCTGTCCGCCGACGTTTACGAATCGATTTTGAATCGTACATGACCCCGGAATTGGGGGGGGGCGGTACTAGTTTAATGACGGCCAACCGTTGTTCCGGACGCGAATTTCTCGAACAATATAAACGGCGTGTGTCTAACCTGTTTTTTTCCTACGGAAGTCGTCTTGTATTTTAGAACGCGCGTTGCACGTGGGGGGTATTTATCATTTAAATTGGCGAGTTAACGGGCGGCGACGGCGAATTCCTATTATATTTATACAGCTCGGGCGCCCGTTGGCTGTTAATACAGAACAGGAATAATAAATGTATTATAATTTCGGCTATCTAGGGGGCGCGGAAGAGTGATGGAGAGATAGAGGAGGGGGGCGTCGATGTATTCGGCGTGGCGGATGGGGGAAACCTTTCGGATTCGGAACAGATGCGCTAAACGACCGAAAAGTCCGATCGTCCCCGCCGCGCGATAACAATTCCCCAACAAAAACCGACTACCGCGACGACGACCTATTAATTGCGTTTCTCTACCCCCGCGGCCGCCGATATTGTTGTTCACTTCTCGCCGCTTTATTCCACCGCCGCCGGTGCCGCCACCCGGGGCGGCGGCGGCGGCTCATTATCACTTTTACGGGGTACTACCGCTGTTGCGATTTCGGTTATTACCGGTGATGGGATTGGATAGGAGAGGAGGGGGTGGTAGAGTGGTAATGGCGTCGGTGGGTCCGAGCGAGAGAGAGAGAGAGAGAGAAATGCGAGCGACGTGATATGCACGTAGAGATTCCCGAACGGGGAGCGAACCTAGCGGGGTATTATTACAGAAAAAAAAACGTTTTTAGACGAATGAAAAATATTTCGAATACGTAAATTTCTGTGTTGGAGTAACAAGCGCGCGCGTGTGTTAAAACGGAAACTCGCGAACAACGGTCGGTTTTCGTTCGACCGATCGTCTCGCCAGTGTGCCGCGTTCGCGATCGTAGTTGGATAAGAACGAAAACGATATTCGAATATATTACGTATGTGTGTGTATGTTACGGTCAATATGGACACTTATCGTGCACACCGATTTAGTCGATCAACGTAAATGACCGTACAGGACGATATTCGAACTATACACTATTATAATTCGAACCGAAACGAGAAACTCCTCTTGAAATTATCGCGCTTCGTGTGTGTGTGTGTGTGTGTCTACGTAAAGGACTCTACTATTGGACAATTTACCCGGCCACGTTATCCGATTATCGTTATTGTGTTTACGGTTTTAGAGTTTTTCGGTAGTTTCGCGCAATCGAAAATATAACTCACGCGGAGAATATTATCTCAACTATAATATCGGCCATAACGGGAAACGAACTATACGCGTTGTCGACACAATAAATTCGCTACGTCCACGCATAATAATGCCCCGGACAATACCCACAAACGTTTCGTCGGCGGACGAGACCACCACACCGGTAACGCGACAATTTCGGGACGAAACCGACGATTTTTTTCGGGACCATCGGTATTCTTTGCCGATTGACCAGAGCTCCTCAACTCCTTCCCGGCCGGCCGTTTCCGTATTGTTCGTGTCGTTATTAATATCGTCTCCGTTCCATGGGGGAGGGGTGGGTGAACGTTTTTACGACGAAAAATCGCGGTTCGACGAGATGCCGCCGCCGTATTCGGAAATGTACCCGTCCGAAACATTATCGGTATACAGTTTCGCCGAAAAGAAAATTATCGTGCCTAGGTCTGTTCGAAGTTAATTAAACACCCGGTCCGTCGGCGGCGGTACGCTTAATTATGCGTATATGGGGTTGGTGCGTTTTCCAACTTGGAAAAAACGAAACGTTCACGGAGAGATAGTAATTAAACGTATAAGATACGAAAAACGGCGCGTTTTGAAAGCGTTTATATTCGCGAATATCTTTCGGTATAATTACGGCGGATACACGACGTTACGTCCATTCGACGAATAACGTAAATTAAGCTTTCATTTACGCACGTAGTTTTGAGACTTCCACCCACACGTACACCATCTGCGTCCGAACATAATATCTCGACGTTCCTCCCGGACGCGAAATGCGCGGAAATATCGTTGGACCGAAAAGCCAAATCAATTGTAATTCGCGAACACCGTTTCGAGTTACCTAATACATACCCATTCCCCCATCAATCACGTCGCTCGAACACTGTGGCCAATTAATTGGTCGGGCGATCGTTGTCGTACAAATCTCGCGGCGCCGAAACGAACGAATCCGCGTAGTATTTTATTTCCCGAAATGTTATTGTCTGCGGCGCAAACGAAACGCGTTTAAGCGAGGGGGAAATTTTTGGAATCACCACTTTCAAAAGTTCGCTGGGCATTGAATACAAATTCCTCGATCGATATCCCGGCCGATTGAATTTAATACACGAACGACGGTGTATCGGCCAACTGTTTTAGGACGAATGTCCGCTAATAACGACCGGCTTTAGTTATTATCAAATAGTGTATCGCGACCGTCGAATTGGAAAAAATAATTCCGTAAGTACGAGCGTACGTTCCACGTGGAACACAAATTTCACGTCCTTACAATAACGCGGTAAGTATTCCGAGGAAACGACGTTTTCGACGACAATAACAGCCCGTCATCGAGTGGTCGAAACGGTTTTATTTACGTCCACTCGGTGGTATACGATAACGTGCATAATTTAAAAACCTGTCAAATTTAATTAACCAAATTATCCGTGGCCCTTAATCATTGGTCAGATAAGTTTACCGTGGTAACGGTTACGTCCGATAGGCGGAGGGGACGGTAATTTTAAACGAAACATCGGACGACGATAACGCGTATATTCGTAGGGCGAACGAACGAGTCGTAAATTCGTATTATCACGACGCGTCGTAAAATTTCGGTTGAACGTACATTTCGGTATATTTTCGAAACGAATTTAAAAACGATCTCTGACGTGGTTAACGAGTAAAAACGACCCGTTCAGAAAGGAAATGTCGCGCGCGCCTCGCTACGCGTCCGGACAATAATAATCGCTAACACCTCGCTCGTTTTCCGACCGGCACCCGAATGTTATTAATTCGTTTTACTACCGGAATGCGAGTAATATTAGAACGACGGAACGTTTAATTTTTCGGCGAAACATTTCAAAACGGTGGCGCAAGTCGCGATATTTAAAAACGAACCATACGTCGCGAATGCGTTTAACAACTACCCGTAGGCGGGTTATATTCTTTAGCAAATTCGTCGTAACTCCCGGAACGGGAACGCGTTAATTTCGAATAATTATTCGATTTTCAAACGTATATCGCTCGTTGTTACCGAATAAATATCGTCCGATATTTGGGAAACTTTAAATACATAACAACCGCCCCTCGTTGCTTCGGCGCCTTATTTATTTATCCGGACGGCTCCGTCGTACTTTTAAAAGAGTTTAGAATATATCGCGATCATCCGTCTCGTCGGTGTGTTCCGAAGCGTGAAATCGATACAATTTGCGCGTTTCGGCGTAACTTTCCGGAATCGTTCGGTAAAAAGTGAGGCGGCTAACGAGTAACGCGACGGTTATACGTTCGAATTCTTCGTATCGCGAATACGAAAACCGTATTGTGTTTTATTAATTCGACTCGTTATTCCGTCGACGGGTTCCAGGGTTTCGTTTTAAACATTTCGAGTATCCCGAAAGTAGTCGCTGTTATATTATTTTCGCGGCCCGTTCGCGCGTGATTCCTACGTTAACGGTAACGACGTATCGTTGATAACTTTTGCCTAAATATAATACTACGTATGTGTACGAGTTACACGTAAACCGAAAAACACGTCGAAAACTTGTTACACTCGTATGCTTAAACAAATAGTGTAGCGCGTAAAGGAAAACCAAGTTTAACGATACATCGCGATATGAAAATTAAGCGAGTAACATACGTTTTGCATTACACCGGTTGTACGTACATATATAAATATTTATACGTATAAGGTATCTGTTTGACGGAAAATCGTTTTTCCAATTTTCGTAATAAATTTTTATCTAAAATAAAAACCCGAATAAACGTTAATAACCCGTTTTTCCTGACTTAAATAGCTAACACGTAAAGGCGCCTAAGAAACTAATTGAAAATCGTTTACGTCGAAGTACGAAAAATTGTCGGATATCAAAGTATCGAAAAACGACTATTTATTCGACGTACACGGTAACGATAATATAACCAAAGTAACGCGACATAAACGAATATAGTGTTCTTTTTAAGTAACGTGTTACGGCGACGACAATTTTTTAATCGAAATTCGACTCAAACGCGCTTTTATTTATGGCGTTCGCGATAAACAAATATTCACAAAGTATACATATATATCCGATTGTCGATACTATTAGGAGTATGGCGGAATATTCGCTCGGTTCGAACGCTGTTTTAATTTTCGTAAAACACGAACAACAGCCGTGATCATAAAATTCAATATCATATATGTATACATTTGCGCGTCCGTATTAAAATATAACGTGGATTTAGTAGGGTGGGCGAAAGAACATTATGGGTATTATATCATCGTAAATAAGTATTGTCGATTATGTACACTATTATATATTATATAAAATACGATTCGTTCGTATTATTTTAAATTATTATTGTTATTAATTACGTTCGGTTCGTTAATTTATTTAAAGTTTATTATATGGTAAACGAACGTATATATAAAAAAAATCCACCCCGCTCTGGGATACAATGCTCAATTGGGACCACACTCGACCCCGTTCTGTTTAGCCGCGTCATTATCGTCGTTATTGGCGAGTTTGGAAAAAAAAGAAACGTTTATTATTATCGCGCGCAATCGTAATCGCGTCGTCGTGCCAATTTTCGGATGTCCAAAATGTCCCGGATCGTCCGTTGCCTCTTTTCGACGATCAAGTCCCGCGGAAAAAATGGGATGGGGGGGGGCAACATCGTCGACGTCTCCCTCATTATGTCGTGACTAATTAAACCGAAGTTTCGAAGAAACCAACGGCTACGAATTCTCGAACACGAGTGTATCAACGTCGTTTACAACGCGGCGAGTTAAACGAAACACACGGGGTCAATTATAATAAACACGATTACGGGGGCACGTAAACGAAACGTTTTAAACCTTCCCTCCGCTTTGGCGACGATAGGTACATATTTAATACGTTCGCGGCGTTCGAGCGAAAATTAAATAAACGATTAACCGACGCGAGTCGGAGCGATTCGTGAACCGTACAGGCGGGGGAGGCGATTTTTTTAAAAAACACCCGGTAAATAACGGCCGACCGACAACAACCGTTCCTTTTCGTTTCCAACGCGATTCATTCTTGCGTTGTCCCCGTTCAGCGACTACGGTTTCGTCGTTACGTGTTTCACATCGTTTCGTAGGACCCGATGTACCTCGAATATATTGTAGATCGTTGTTTCGTCGCCGGAATTGGTCGGCAGTCGGTGGCGACACTTGTTTATACGAAACGTCGCGCCGAAGGACGATCAATAATACGTCGTATGTTCGTCCGGTACAGAGTCGTTTCTTCTAAACTCGAAATAAAATATCAAGGGACGTGAAACAACGCGACAATGAGGACACGTTGTTCCGTTATCACAGTTTCGTGATACCGTGAAACGTCGGCCACGTCGTTGTTCGACACGGTAACACCCGTGTATGTGCAGCGAACCGCTCGGCCGGCGTCCCGAGTTCGTCGCGGACGGGTATAACGCGGTTAAAAAATCGTTTAGCGGGCCGACGGCAATTTCCGCGCAAAACTAATTGATTCGACGGACTCTAAAATCTCGGGGTCGGTTACGGGACGTCGTCTCCGCCTAATTGACTTTCAGATATAAGTCGAGACCCGCCCGTCCAGCACGCAATCGAATTACCCTCAAGGAGGATCGTGTCTTATATGCGCGGATTTTAAATTAACGACGCGAACGCCCGTAACGCGCTTATTAATTTCCTTCGCTCGGCGCTCGTGAAAATTGATATCGCGTAAATCCGCGCCGAATTACTCGGTGTCGTCGTGTCCCGGGATATATTGTACGCGTATATATAAACCGTACCCGATATTACTTGCCCGACGGAAATAATTGTTCAAGATCCGCAATCTGTGGGTCGAACGCCGAATATTTCTAATTTTATTATCCCCGCGGTTCTCCGATTGTTTTTTTTAGTAACTTACCCTTGTTCGTTTTCACTCCGTCTTATATTCTGGTACGATTGGATGGTATATTGTGTGTGTGTGTGTGTGTCCGCGTACTTAACGCCGACGATTCAAAATCGTTTCTCGAATACCGCGATTTCGGTTAACCGTCGTAAACGATCGACCACCGCGGTATAATATTACCGAGTGTTCTGATCTACCCCTACGTACCTAATAGCGTTCTCGCGTAGTTCGGTCGCGTGTTTCGAAGGTTGTTCCGCCTCCGGTGAACGTACTACGCGTAGTAATCACGGGCGGAGCGCCCCGTAGCCCGTCCGTCCGTCACGCGATTATTTACCGCAACGACACGTCGCGTTTCGTCAGCTCGTAGATAAATCGGCTCTTAAGCGAATCCGCGAAATCGTCGTCGTTTATATCGCCAAAAGAAAACCCCGCCGTTTAACGAGAATCATCCCCTCGCCTTATTGCCCGTTTCGGCACTAGCTCGCGAACGACGCGGCGGCCACGGGATATATTCGGCCCAACGAAGCTCCAGTTTTACGATAGTAATTATTATCATTGTCGTTGGACGAAAAACAAAAAAGTAACCGCCGTAGGTATTCGGAAAACGGGTAATGGCGTTTTAATGACCGGGCGGCGGCGACGGCGCGCACGTCAAATACGGAAACGCGCGAGTAAATCGTTTCGCCGTTTTTCTTTTAAATCGGCGCGTAAACGGCCGTGTAATTTCCGAAACGTGTCCGAAATTATAATCGGACGGTAATCTTTTCTTAACGTCGCCGCGTAGTTCCCGTCCAGGGAGGGACATCTCGGCCACGTACCGTCGGGTCGCAAATTTGATTTAGATGTTTCCGTCAGATATCTACGCGCTTTCCGTTAAATTATGCGTACGTTCCCGGAAAACGTGCCTCCCGTAAAAGTTTTCGTTCGCCGCGTTACGTAATGTATTCGTATTTAGTTTCGACGGCTCCGAAGCGCATTTTATTCGTACTTAGGTAAGGAAAATTAAATTCTAAGTTAATTAATTCGCGCCCTCCCTTGCCTCCCCCCACCACGTTAAACGTACACCCGGAGCATTCGTTGTTTATGGAAATAATACGAAATGAGATTAGCCGCGGAATCGTTTAAATTAATTACCGACGCCTGCGCACTTGGAACGCCACCGCCTTCTCCGCCGCCATTTCGTAATACGTATTTCTATTTCGATATTTAATTTCTGTTCGTATCGAACGGACGAAAACTAACGATATTTCGATGAATTAGTAAATCGCCAAAACACGAACGTTTCGTAAGTTTCTGCGAGTTCATCTCCGAAAAACGAGTCGACCTTGCCGAAATTTCGTCTCCGCGACGTTTACAACGGAATAAGTACTTGCTACTACTACCCGTAACGCACGCGGCACGTGTTCGGCTCGAAATTAAATTCTGTTCGAAGCACAGATCCGAATATTCGTACGTTAGGTTCCCGGTGACTATATTAGCAATTCAAATACGTTGACGTCGCTAACGATTCTCGAGCTTAGGTTGGACGGAATTTTTTTTTATTTTGTACGCGTATCTCTTTTGATATTCATTATTATCGGTGGAAAATGTATAGGTAATACGCGATCCCGTTAACAACGGCGTCGTATTTTGATACATAATTTTATATATACGCGTATTGTTTAATATTTATAATGATTCGAACCGGGCGCTAAGGGAACAACCGCCGGCGGTGTATTACGAAAAATATCGTATTTCGCACAAATACGAAATGTTCGGATATTGCGAAAAATTATCCGAAAATTAATATCCAAACGCTTCGGATTATAACGGCGAATTATAGTAGTTTATTTTTTGTTTATACCGCGAGCGATTATAATAATAATCGGGTTATTGTACGTACGCGATTAACCTAAAAAAAAACGATCGCCTCGAATTTAGTAATTATAGGTCGAAAATTGCGATCGCGTTAAAAAAAACGCGAAAATTGAACTTTTCCCCGAAACGAAACGAAAACCGGCGGATTCCGTTTATCGGGTCGTTTACCGAAACAACTGAGACGCTATGTGCCGCGTCGTTTTACGCGTTACTACGTTTACCGTGTGGACGAAGTGTTTGGCGACGATTGTGAGTAATTGAAAGCATCGAACGACGCGCGATGTATGTCGAAACCGAACGGACGGAACGTCTACGGACGAAATGGCCGAATAAAAAATCGAAAACGTAGTGGAAAGAACTTCGGCCGGGCACGCGTCGGTAACGAACGGCGGGGAAAAATGTCGCGAACAACACACGTGCCCGAGCCGTCTCGATAGTACGCGGACGCGGGGCACCACTGTCACGACTAAAGTTTATGTGTATATAGAAAGGCGACGAAACGGAAATAAGTGATCCGGATGTGTAATTCGATGACGGGGTAGAAATACCGAAACGGGAAATGTCCGAGGCGCATCCTGCGGAATCAACACGTCCAGCGCGTTTCGCCATTCTTGTCAGCGAGCTTCCGGGCGGATTCCCGCGAATTTACGGTCTTCGGGCATTATTCGGCCACGGCCGACGGATATTCGTTTGAGTTGAAACGGATCGTTTTATAATTTCTTTTTTCCTTTTTATTTATTACTTATTTCCGTAAATCGGCGCGCGTTTTCGAAAATATGTTTTCCGGGCGCGTTAACGCCGCGTCGTTTGTTACGCGCGCCCGTGTACCGTGTTTCAAACCCTCCGGCCGGCGACGATATCGCGCCCGCCGCCGCCGTAAATTATTTTCGGTGATTATATTATCGGCGGTAATTGTTCGAATCATTACGCCGGTCGGTGTAATTGTAAAACGAAAAACGAATTAGGAAGGGCGGTCGTGCCGAATTCTTCGTCTCTCCGTACGCGTATTCTTTTTCAATCGAGCGTCGTAACCTTCTGATCCTTGAACAACAAGCTAATAAACTAAATGTACGCCAATCGTCGACGTAGATCTCCAAGTAGGCATGACGCGCGCGTCGTGTCTTGTAGTTTCGTCCGCAATAACGGTAGAAATCACCGTACGGGATATATCGTTTTCCATATATCGAGCTATTTTTACAAGCGTTACGGAAATGTTTTTTAGTACCAATATTCCGTTCGTTCGATCCGACCCTCGTGTTCGTTTCGATTTTCGGAGCCGTAATAACCACAACACGGTCGTCGACGTCGTCAATTGGTCCGTATACTTTTTAGACGGAATAAATAACTATTTGGTAAACGATCGTAACCACGGCGACGAATCGATCCGACGGACGGACAACTTTTGGAAAGACCGATGATTGATTCCTAAGACCGTTAACTAAAACCGTTATGTCGGTATTTTAACAACGCGCGCGTTGCTTTTGTTCGACAAGTAACGAGGACGAAATTCGACAACTGGAACCGTCGGCTACGGTCGTGTGACTGAGAATTTCGGACTTTGCCGTGTTCGGTAAACCACTAAACGTTTTACGTACGTGTTACGAACGTCCAGGTTTAGCGCGAATTTCGTTTGTACGCGCGTCCGAGATTATTAAGTTAGTACGGTACGGCGGAACGGCGATTAAACTTTAAAAACGTAGTTGGGTTACCGACTTTTTTTTCAAGGGGGGGGGGTGGGCGAACGTGTGGTTAAAAACGTTATTACTAACAGCCGCGTACGTATTTGTGAATAAACTCCGGTACAAAACGAAAATGAAAATATCGTAATTTTAGATGGAAAAAAAAGTCGACTAATGGTACGGAATATGTAGCGGACGAATTCGTCGGTGGCGCGATTTAACGCGAAACGACCGGGATTCGAATTCGTCAGATCGACCGTTATACCTAACCGCGACTCGGATCCGACGTGGTTGGTTTTACGTAACAACGAAAACCGCTTTCGTATAATGATCGTTTCGCCGAACTTCCCGTTCGACCGCTATTACGATTCCATTAAAATCGCGTATCCGGTAAGACGGCGCGACGTCGGTAATGCGCGTTTACGGTGGTTCGCGGTCGTCGATTCCCCGGCATCGGAACCCAAAATTCGATTTTTACGTCGGCCCGGGGAGCTAGGCGTGTTATCGGTTTCGTCTCCTGTACGTCAAACACGAGTAATACGACTATATATAATATATGCGCGAGCGTTTCCCCGAGATAAATTAAACCGTTTTCCAATCGACCGTACGCGTACGGTGTTTATATAATATATATATATATATATACAGCTTGAACGAATATATTAGTATAATGCGGCCGACGGAGTTGATGACACAAACAGCCGCACAACTCTATTACACAATCGATTTACGCGTTATAATTCCGCGGCAGGTTTTCCCGATATCTCGAGATTTCGCGCGATATTTATACGCCGCGTGACGTCGTATTTTGTAAACTCGCGCGCAATATAGTCCCGTCGGCGTTATTTAATAATAAACCGTACGTTTTTCGTGTCCCGCCATTTCGTCTACCGTACGTCCGCCATTTCGGAAACGACGAGATCGCATATTACAACGTTGACGACGGTCTACTAATCGAGTGGCCCGAAACGTGTTTCAATTTGAGCGGCGACTTTCAATTTCGGAACTCGGCTCCACGACGGGTACGTTTATACGACGCTATTACGGGAACGCGCGTTCATTATCCGTAGCGTAATTGTTTGGCGGCGACGCGCCATAACTTACAATCGTTATCGTGTTATTGAAATTTTAGAACGTCTTCGGTGCACAACACGGTTCTAACTCGAACCCAAATTACGGTAACCGACCTAATATTTTTAAATTCGTTCGACGTTTAGTCGCCGTCGGCGATTAGTCTTCCGTTCCGGGCGTAATAATCGAAATGGCCCGGGCGAATAGCGAAGTCCACGTAATTTCCGACCCGTTTAAAATACACCAGTCGTTTTGTAAACGGTGTACAATTATAACCGAAACGTTTATTTATCCAAACGGAATACCGCGTATTCTCAATATCCAGGGTGACCTTCGTACACATTATTCGCGCGTAAGTAACGTAAATACTACTCAACCATTTGTCCCGCGATGATGGTAAATATTTCGTACGCGTTTCGTAACATTATAACGTTTCGTGTTATATAATTACGCGCGCGAGATTTCCGCGACGATTTCTAGTTACGTTTAAACTCGCTCTCACTTTGACCTCAAAAAAAACCCCCGACCAACGTTGGCCGAACGAACTATATGCGCATTTTATTCTATTTATAACGAATAAACGATTAATAACTAATAAACGAGAAATTTAAGGTTAAAACGCGCGATTTTCGTTTTTCGTTTTTTTGTTTTTGGATATACGAAAAGCCGCGTCGCCGTATCGCCGTAAAAAATCGATAAAATTAACACACCGCGAACGAAACGAAGTACGACGCGAACGAACGTAATCCGTGTTTATGGACCGACTTTCGTCGGGTCCACCGTTTTACAAGTTTCCCCCTCGTTCGGTATTTACCGGACGTTTTAAACACTCGTTACTACAACTTACGGAACAGAGCGCGCGTCTCGGTGGCCGGGACGTTCGAAACCTAAGAACTAGCGTAATTTTCGAATCGCGAGCGGCGCTTCGATCACGGTCGTGTCCGCGAACACGCGCGTGCGTTAGTTATTCGCACGTACGGCGGAATTTCCGCGTCGGTTATATTCGGGTACTGTGCGGGACGTGAACGCGGATAAACGTCGAACGCGAATTATACGTGCGTCGGCCGTCCAACGAACGACATTGTCTACCGAAGGTCACCTGATATTGGTGTTTACGTATAAAGCGCGTCTAATATCGCCGTTTCTACGAAAATATATATTGATCAGTGATGTTGACTTAAGGCGATATATATATCCGTTCTCGCCCTAAATACATAAACCGCGCGAATATGGCGTTCCGATATTATTAATACGTATCGTATAAACATTTGTTTTGCGTACTGTCAAAGCGTTTTGGACGTCGAAAACTATCGGACCGTGTGTTTTTTGTGGGCCGCGCGTTCGGTGCGCGTTTTTCCGGACAACCGGTGGTCCTGGGAGAGAAAGAAGCGGATGATCGCAACGAACGGTGTCCGATCCCTCTCGGTCTCCGTCGCTATGTGTTTATGACGTGCCCGAGACCAACGATCGCGCACACCACGTCGCGACTTGGCCAATTCCACTTTGTCGCGCGTTCATAAAGACGACCTCGTTACGTTGATCCGTACGTTCCTTTTTTTACGCTCCCTATCGTTCGCTAAATTAGTCGTCCGTATTCGCGCTTTACGATCAACAACCGCTGCGGCACCGATGATTATGTCTGAAAAATCCCCGGTCGCTTTAACGTACTCGACCCGAGTCGGAGATAACCGCTACGTTTCCGATAGAACCCGTTTGGGCCGTATTCGTAAAAAGTCGAGTAGAGACCAGTTGTCGAAACGAGTAGACCCACAAACGTGGGAGACAACGACGTTTGAAACTCCCGAGATTTTTTCAGGAATTGTCGAATCGTTCCGATTGTCCTCCTACGATATTTCGCGTTTAATATTTATTAAATATATTACGGACGGCGTGTTTGAATGAAGCGCCTACGTAAATGAACGTATATGCTCGTCATAGGGGGGGGCGCGTCGATACACGTGGTACATGTAAATTTAAACACGCCGTTTCGATAACGCAATTCCTTTCGATAAAATTGTAACGTTCCGAACGGTAACGTTAATGATAAGTAGAACAGGTCGATATTTCGCTTTAACCGAATATTGTTAATAAAGTTTAATAACGAACCGAATATTATTATAATAACGCTCGCCTATTAAAAACTAATTGGACGAATAAATATTTTGTATTCGCTGCGGGAATACTATTAGTTTTCGTTCAAATCGAGACGAATACCGAAAAGGAATTCGCCGTAAACATTTTCGTAATACTTAAGAATGGTTGAACGTACGAAATACGAACTAATATAAAAAGTTATAGTTATATACTTGAGCGGGAAACTTATCTTTATAACGTAGGTATTATGTATTGTAAATAGTTCGTTACTTATTTCGTGGCTCACGAGAGGGGGTTTGTAACGTATTTTTGGAACGAAGTACCGAATTTGACGTTTGGACGCTATTATATTCTCCTATTATCAATTTCGTTATTTTGATTCGAACGTAAAAATACACGTCGACGCGATTATTAATGTCGCGACGTAATTTATAAAATAAACGATAAAACAAAACAACGTTCCGTTTAATAAATAAATTCTTTCGAATTTCCTATCGAATCTATTTTTTCAATTTTACGACGGCTATATTGGAGAATTCCCGATGCATTTTTCGAACGCCCGTCATTTTGTAAATGTTAGTTAAGTACGTCTACGAAGCCTTTAAGTTATTGTTGCCGTACAAAACGTTTTCCGCTAGTTCACGATCCAATGGACATTTCGAAGGATAGATAATGCGTAATATATTATTATTATTCCAATTTCGGCGTCTTCGATATTCCGATTATTTGTTCATATCGAAATTTACCCTACGTGATACGCGTAAGTGGTAATTATGTTCGAAACATTTTATCAAACCCACGTCGGCAATCGGAAACACCATGTCTTCGTTACGCACTGGTCGTGGAGCGACAGTTCTGTACACGTCGACGGACATCGAACCGGTCCCGAACGTGATGCCATTATTCGTCGCCTCCGCCCTAATCTACCCTATTCTTACCCCGTCGTTATGTAGATTGTTGTTACGTTACTCGTTGGGTTTAATTGTCGAAAGGAAGTAGGACCACGTGTACACGGAAATGTTGCCGACAAACCCGAAACCAGGCAACTGGTTAATACCGCCGAATATAAAATTGGCTACCCGGTTTCGACGATTTTCCGCTCGCCCGTGCGCCGTAGTAATTAAAGGCGCGGTAGTTATCGAAACCGTTCGAACGCGACGAGAACAAAGCGCGAGTATTACAGTCGCGAACGTTTATAATGTATCGATATTGATTATCCGTGAGTGAAAAAACTCGCCGATCGATATAAATTACGAAACGCGCGAAAATAACGTCGAACGTCGTCGTCTTCGTAATATTAATTATCCGCCGGGTCGCGCGGTAAGGGACGACGACGACGACCTAAATATACGGCCGAGTATATTTTATTTATCGGCTCGTTTTCCGCGGCGAGTTCTAACCGCTTGACTTAGTAGCGTCGCCGAGTTTAACGGTTCCCTTTATTTTATTATTAGAATATAAAGTTTTATTAATGCCCGATATAACTTCGCGTTTACGTTATTGTCTCGGGAAAAGACTATTTATGGATTTTTGAACTGTCTAGTCGAGTGCACGCCGCGCGATTTAATGACGATTTCGGTTATCACTTAGTGGCCGAACGTTTCCGTTTATTTATCGTCCGAAATTCCGGGCGAACCGAAGAACGTATCGCTATTACGATAACGCGGTTTTTTAGCGGTTTTTTTTTTTATTATGTTGTCTGCGAACACCGTTTCGGGTGAAAGGAGTTTTCGCGTTGATCATAATAAACTACTGGCGTCGCCCACAAAATAGTCGTTTCGAATATCCCGCTTATATTTATCGTTGTTCGCCAATTCCGAATAATAATGATAAATTCCGAAATATCCGTCCGCGTGACACATTCAAACCGGATATCCGCGACAGCGCTCACCTTATACACCGTATACGTATATTTTTTGTATCCGAGCGAATTCCTTCGAATTATAAATCTTCTCGCACACCGCGTAGTAGACACACACGTGCGGGCGGACAAGCGTTTCGTCGTGTACATCGAGACAATACGTAATATAATATTTTATCCGTGCGTCGATTTAAGACAATTTATGCGGGAGAGGTTACGGTGCGGTTGTTACGTACGTGTCTCGTGGGTATTTTTTTCTCTCGCCCGTCGGCCCAAAGTCCGATCCGATTTCGGCGGAACAACTCGGTGCGACGGAACGGTCACCGCGTAGAGGGGAAAAAACTACAACCGCCGTCGTAAATCGCGGCCGGCACATCCACGCGAGTAATGGATTTCTGCGTCGGATTTATGACATCGCGCTGATACAATTAAACGTTACCCGCGAAATTTCACTTGACCTCCGCCGCTGGTAATTTTCGCAGATTGATACTATCGCTCATCATCGGCGTTAAACAAGGCTCCTCATTCATACGGTTGAACCGTACACGCTGTCCCGCGTATCTTTCGACTATCCCGTCGACACGTGTTTCGCCAAAACAGGTCCTACTAAGTAACGAGGTTCCCTATTTCGACTCCCGTGATGTATTCGGAAGAATTTATAATAAAAGAAAAACTAAATGTAGTATTATAAGAAACGTCGTCCGCGGAACGCTACACTTTTACACAACACGATACAAAATACATTTTACTGGAGAACGTGGACAGTATGTTCTACCTGTGCCAACGACAGTCGTCTCACACCCTAGACGGACTCAAGTCGGGGTCGGACCTGCGAACACAGGGGTGAATCCCATCGGGCCTTCGTCACGACGGTTCCTATCTCCCGGACCGGTTGTCCGAGATCGGGTCGACCCGACGGCCGTCTCGTAATGGCAATTACGGCCCGAACAACACGATTGATCAGTATTTTATCGCGTCGTTCGGACGTAAACGTTCGCGTAACGAAAGGTGATTTCGCCGGTATTTAATTCGTCGGCCTGTTTGAGACAAAATCGAGCGAAATAGTCGAGGCGATATTTCGTTAGCGTTCGAATAGTTTTAAATTTCAGCTACGAACACCACCAATGTCCGTCGAAGAACGTACGAGAATTTTACGCGTACAATTCGGACCGAATGGGCGGGTAAGCAAATATGTCGTGTACGCGTAAAGATCGCCGGCTGGATCTTTGGATTCATCGGACGATTGATATATCGGGTTACTACTGCGCTAAAAGGGATTTGAGCGCAAGTACGTTAGGTTAGTACCCTAACACGAATACCTCGAACGGTACCGACGAAAATTCAAATTACCTTCCCTTTGCGGCCGTAAACGTCGGTCGGCGGCGGGTTGAACCAAAAACAAAAAAAACCGGACAACGAAAAGTTCGCGAATCTCGCGCCTGCTGCGGTGCGGCGCCACCCGGCAGGACGTTGATTTATCGGTACGGAAACCGTTAGCGCGAAGTTATCTATATGCACGCGGATATCGTGGGCGTGCGGCAGCGGTACGCGAACGTATGCTAATAATTGCCGCGTTTATAGGCGGCGCGAAATTTATCGTTATTAGCGCGATACCGAGGGACGAGCGCCGAATGCGGATTACGCGTATTTAATGTGTATTTATACGAGGCGGTGGACAAATTGACTTCGAAAACGCGGACGGGCGCTTGTCGCGACCGGGAAACGAAGACGGGGTTTCGGGACGGACATATAACGCCCCGATACCACGCCGCACCTCACCGAGCGTTTCGAAACTTTTTCCATCGTCGCGCCGAAATCGACAGCGCCGCAGGTCGTTTTCGACCTACGCGCGGTCGCCGAAATCCAATCGGACACTGTAGGTAGCCACACGATACCACACCGTAACCTTCCCGCGCTCTCCACTGCGTAACGAACGTTCCCACGCGATTTCGGGTATTGTCGTCGCGTCGTTCGCGATACACATTTTATTGACCGCGTAAAAAGGTGGCCGACGACGGGCCGAAAAGTGTCGCCGCGACACTCGGTGCCGCGTGTCCGTGAACGCGATTTCGAATTTTACGCGTTTTTTATTTGGAATCCGATCCGACGCGAACTAGGATTACTTCGCGCGATTCTCGAACGTCTTGTTTCGGTCGGTCGCGTCGAACGACGAAAAACGAAAACAAAAACGCTCGAAACGAATCACCGTGAACGAAAAGTCGACGTATTTCGTTACGTCTCCCGTCGCCCGTATCCGCGCCAATAATGTAGTTACGGCACGGCCAGCGTTCGTTTCGTATTTCGACGTCTACGAGTACGGGCGAAACGACGACTCGGATATGAATTCGTCAAAATATAAAAAACCGCGTTAGACATTTTCCTACGTACCTCCAGTGACCGTTTGAGATCCAACCTACGCATTTTCGTAACGAGATACCGGCGTGTTTACCTTCGTAGCGTTCGGTTTTTTTTTTTTAGGTTTCGATTCGTGTATCGTTCGATACAGAGATTAATAATTAACTTACGAGAGCTCCTTAATGTTTACTTTGGAAACTTCGATAACCGTACGTTGTTTATCTCCTTATACGTGTACAAGCCCGTAACGACGCACCATCTGGCTACATAATTAAATATTAATTCTATTTGCGTTCGACGTTGTTTACGTACGTACGTTCCCGACGACTCTGAGCCGGGCGAACTGCGCGGATTTTATCCGACTTCTTCGCTAATTCCCCGTAATATTCTCCGAACGAAACGGTAACGCGTTAAAAGTAAAAACGTTCGTTCGTCGGCCCGGGTTCCGTTATCGTCGTTTAGCCAACATTAACCGTGCGCGCAACGTACACCTAATTACGATAACGACGACGGATATTTCTACCGTTTTTCCGACACATGTGTGTGTATGTGTGTGTGTGTGTGTGTGTGTGTATATGTATATACGACAATATTGTTTCGCCTCGAAAAACAACTACGTAACGAGGCGACGTTGTTTTCACTCCGTGTCGTCGATATCTCAAGGACGCTCGAAATACGTGTCCGTTCCGCGTTCACTAATTAACGACTCGGACTATAAAATATTTCCGGAGTTCCACGAACTCGCGCGCCGTAGTATGTGTCTGGACCGACCACACATACGTGTTGTCCGGCCATCTCTCTGATCCGCGCGTTGTATTTTAATATAACATTAATAGTAGTAGTAGTTCGACGCGCGATTTACGGCACAGATAACGGTAGAGTTATAATACACACCGACACGAACTAATATACCGCTTCGTTAGACTAAAATCCCGTCCCTTTTCGACCCTCTTATTATATTATTAGCTTTCAACTCGTGACATTTCACGGGAAATTCGTAAAGGTTTTACGTCCCAACGTGTCGGTGTGTGTGTGTGTGTGTGTGTGTGTGCGTGTAAAACACGGGCTATGTACTCCTTGAAGTTTTCCAATCAATATGAAATCGTATCTAAAGGGAAGTTTACGACGTTTATTAGGAATACAAAATGTTGTGTATCGATACGACGAGTGTTCGACGATAATTAATGTACGTTTTCGTATAAGAACGGCCTAATATCTTCGATATAGAAATCGCTCAGAAACGTATGCATACAATTTGGGAGGGGGGATGTAATGAATACGTCGTTACGAAATCATTTACGTTATTATATTTCATTTACTCTCTTACGCGGTTCGCGATTATTCGCGCGCGATCGAATTACGCGTTTATAAACGGCCGAAACGACGACGTACGACCAATAATTAACGTTCGTAATTGAAAAATAATATTCGTACCAGGGAATTTTTTTTTTGAAAAATACGAAACCCGAGCCACGACGACATTCCTAGAAGTAGTGACGTGATCTACGAGAAAAAAAATCGACAACACTAAATCGAAGTCGACGAAAAAATGAACTTTAGACGCTACGACGAGCGGATTGTCGATACGTGTTTAATTCGTAAACAGCGACGAAAAACCGTTCGTTATAGCCACCACGTAATCGTCGGTAAACGTATACGGAAAAGAAGAAACTACCGTGAGAAATAATTGTCTTAATAGCCTTTAATTCTAGGACGAAGCCAAACGGTAAAACCGGAAACGGTACGATAACCGAATTTCGATAATGCGTCGATTGCTAGACGACGTCGTCAAAAGTAAATATAAGACGACCCGACCGAGACGATTGCCTGCAATTACTCGAGAAATTGCTCGACCCGTGGATTCCCAAAAAAATGTTTAAGGACAAATTTTGTCCGTGAATGGACGTATCAAGAAAACTAAGAGGGCGGGTGCCCGAATAATTTATAATAAAATAATTATCTCGAATCCGAAACGGGCGACGGCGAAGGAATATTGGATATATACGAAACGACGGGCCCCCAGGACATTGAAAAGGCTCCGAGATTGCGTTAGACTGGTAGAGGAGAGTGGACAATGGCAAGCCAATTTTCGTCCGCGTCGAACGAATTCGTCTACTCCGGAGGGCGCGCGCGCGCGACGGCGTGGTGACGACGGGTACGGAAAATTCGCGAAAAAACCCTCGCTGTCACGCACAGATATTACGCAAACGCGTGTACCCACTCGCCCATCCCGCGTTTTCTACCTTTTTTAAATTCGAATTCACCTTATTTACTCGAGCGGCGGCCGTATTGACGGTAGTGAACATAATGAATACTATTATCCGGTTAGCGGCGGGTAGTTTGGCGGAATTTATTGCGTCTGAGACGTCTACGAGACGATTGAAACGATTAAACGGAACGGGGCCCGCTGAATATTGCCGATACTCTGCCTGTCCGTCTCGTCTCTCGCACGGTATACGACGCAGTCGTCGCCGAACGCGAATGATCGAAACGTAATTTTCGACGTAACCGTCGACCGTTACGGCGCGAATAACGTTTACGTTTTTGTTTATGTCGCGCGTAGAAAACCGCCGAACGTGTTTCGGAAACCGGCCTGACAAAACGCGACCGTACTTCAAACGTTTACGCGGAGTCGTCCGTGTATCGATTACCCGGAACGTTATCGCGGTTACGCGCGTTGATTACGAATTATTTCCGTCGGCGCTTTCGGATCAAACGTAACGTTTCACGGTAGTCGGTATTCTCCGAATGCTGCGTTGTTTCAAAACGGGTTCCACGTTTCGCCGTAAATTTTAATACTCTCGTAATATATTTCGTACTATTGTACAATAATACAATTCTCCTGTATAACGGTGCTATTAGTGTCGTTAAAGTTGTTAAACGTTCGGCCCGAAATTACCGAACCAACGTCATTCCCGTACGTTTTCAATAGCCGCGAAAAATTCGATTGATTCGGATATATTCCCCGTCGTGAATCCAACCGTCTAGGACGCCAGAACGGTGCGTGGCGATCCGTCTGCATACACGTCGCGTGAACGAAATACGGGTGCGGGCGACCAAAGAAATTCGTCCTTGTCGTATTAAAAAATTGCCCGAAATTGGAATCGACGTTGGCGTTGGTGCCTCGCGTAGGTGTTTTCTGGCGTCACGTACGTACAACGTGGTTCGCGCAAAACGACAGGTTTCGCGAATTTTCTGGTCCGACCGTTTTCGCGAAATTATTCGGTAAACGTTTCGCCGGTTCCGAAAACACGCACGCGGTCTCCGACGCCCCGGCGATAATACATCGTCGACGTTCGCGTCGGAATTCGCGCCGTTGTCCGTAGATGGGGCGGTAGTTAAATTAGATTCGCGCGCGCTCGCGGCGTTTAAATTCCAGGCCGGATACGTACGTACTCTCATCAACGAACGGCCGCGAAAAAGGCGCGACGGAATTATCGTCGTAGCGTCCAATAATCCTTCGCCGGTGGACGACCAATCGGTCCGATTTTCGTAAACGCGAATCGGACGATCGATCGTCCAAATCGGCACACCGGCGTAAACCTATACAATAGTACTGAATTCGCGTAGGTTTTTGTATTTCCGTTGTTTTCGTTAACTAATTAAAAACGGAGGAGGGAGGAATTAAAAAAAACCTTTTTAATACGTTTTACGGAAGTACGATGTAATAGCGTAAGGGAGGAAAACCGCTTCGGGAATATTTTTCGCCAGGAAATTAACGTTCGTTCATAAACGAATCGCAACGTTAATGACGCCATTTATTCGCGATAATTTTTCGTTTTTTCGAAACATCGTTTCCCGAATCTCGCGGTCGGTTTTTTAACGAACGTACACCCCACGGCACCCATACCATCGTCGCGCGTATTATTATTAATATTGTCGTACGCGCGCGCCGCGTCTCGGACATTGACGTAATCGGCAGCCTGTTAGTTTGTAACCGTCGGAGACCGATAAATTGAAAAACAAAAAACTAGACGAGCGTATATTTGTTGATGACGAACGTTATTGTAATTTTTATTTTTTATATATTTATTCCGCTCGTTATTTCGAGTAAATAACACGAGAGGAAGGCCGGCGTCGCGCGTTTATAACGTTCGCGGGAAGAATGACGGTTTTAATTATCTATACGTCTGCGCGCGCGTACTGCGGTCGTCCTAATTTACGAATTATAACGCGATTTACGGACTTAATCCCCGGGATAAAAGTGATAACTATTATCTGAGAATACGATATATGTGTGTTTACCGCCAACCGAGTTTACAGGTTAAATCGGCGGACGGAAACTTTTCTTAATTAGAAGCACTTAAAAAGTTTCCATTACTCGACGTCTCCTCATAACTAGTCCGCGCTCTTTAATTATGTCTAAGAATAAAGCGAATGTTTCTCCTCCTCGTTTCTTCTTATCTTGGGCGAACACGAAGTACGAGAACCGTTTTGCCCCGATTGCCGACTTCGAACCGACGCTTTATTCGTTACTCGGATAGAGCCTAACGCTGTGTGTGTGTGTGTGTGTGTGTGTGCGTAAAAAAAAAATACGAATTCGATTACGAAAAATAAAACGACGCGACAATATAACTGGGAAAAGCGACGAGGCGTCGTTATAACTCGAGTGTACGTACGGATCGAAGATAAATGACGCCACTCGGAGTCGCGAAGGATTTATGAATATAGCGCGATATAAAAATTTCTCGAATATACGTGTACGTATATTAAATTTAAACATTATGCGCGTCTCTTACTTAAAAAACTGAATATTGTTTCAAACGCTGACGACAAATAGGTTTCGCGTCGAACGTTATACGTATGAATAAATTATACAATGTGGGCGCGCGCGGTTGTCTTCCGCCATGCGTTAACGCGATTTGCATACTATTTTTAATTTAATGTATTCAGCTTGTAAACATTATTCGCGTTTTGCGCAGACGACGAACGACGCGGCGGAGATGATAATAATAATGCACATCGTTCGTTCGACGACTTTTCCGCGTTTTTGTTTTTGGCTCGACCACGATATAAAACCGAACGGAACGTTCCAAAATGGGACCGAAATAGCTGTAAAACGCGTTTATTTGGTTAATCGTCGGCGGCCGACGTCGAAACGCCGTGCCGTCCTACGGACCTATTGTAATGACGTTTCGAACCCAATTATCGAACGGGACGCGACCAACGAAAAGTTCTTACGTCGCGAGAAACGAACCGTTTTTTTTTGTGTTCTTTTATACCCGTATCACGTAACGGCGAACTTTTTAAAAGTCATACTTTGTCGAGAAAGAAAAGATTTCCCGATAATAACGTTATGTGCGTCGCATAAATATTTGATTATTTACTCCCCGACGTACTGTTGATTGTACGCGGTGGTAGTTCGGTCTTTACGCATGTGCGACGAACGTATACTACACGTTCGACGACTCCATACGGTTAACCGTATCTCGTAATATTGCGGTTCCGATGAAGCTAATACGTAAAACATTTGGATCGCAAAGACATTTGAAGACAAAAAAATTCGAAATTCGCTTAATACTACGGCGGTTTTATGGAACGGTCGGTTATACCGATTATGTGTTTCCCGTTAGCAGAGATTTCGAACATTTTACTTCGAAATGATTCTAATTCGAAAAGGTCACTATAAAAAAGTCCCACGCGTAGAAGAGTCTTTTTACGACGTCATTTTACCCGCGCTTTTTATCCAAATTAATTTTTCTTCCGATAAAAGCGTACGACAAAACTCGATAAAAACTGCGTTTCCCACTTCGTAATTCGAACCGATTGAATCGGAAAAATCGAACCGTTTTGAAAACATAAAACAAACGGCGTTTGTTCAATACGCGTTTCCGTGTACAACCACGACACGTCGGACCTTTTCGTCTGCAAGCGACGCGTAATGCTGCCATACGATATAACTTCGTACGTAGGGACGAGAAAACCGGTTTACCGACCCCGGTATAGGTAATTTTATGGAGAATATCGATAACGCGCGTATTGTAATTCCTTTTTTTTGTTCGGAATCAGACAAAAAAATCGGAACCTCGCGTCATTAACGAATATCTTTTCAAAACCGAATGGTTGCGCGCGCACGTTCGACAGTGTGCTATTCGATTCGTTGTTTACCTTTGGAACACGATCGGGTTGGGCCGACGAGCACGATACGCAACCGCCCGGGAGAACGCCGCGCGGCGGAAACGACAACGTATTAAAATTTTTCGTCCGAAAATTCCTATGTTCTCTTCGATTTCTTTTTCGTCCGCGAACGGTACCTAACACACACACACGGCGCGTCGGATAGGCAATTTCGGTACGGCTCCGCCTGCGGACACGGTGCATACACGACCGTTGTCAGGCACGGGTAGGTAGTACCTAACCTTAAGCGCACTAAATTGATTACCAACAAACATTGTCGGGAAACGGGGCGGCCGCTCATTTCCCCGAGTTTTCCCGTCACGTCGTTGAGCCTGTATAGGTAGCAACGGAAACCTAGCACAAATTCGCGAATTTCCTTTGCGTAAACGGAACGGGTTCGCGCGAACGCGAAATAATCGTTCCAATGGTGTTCGACTTGTACGCGAACGTATTTCGCGTTTTCCAATATATTTTCGTATTGAACGCAATTGTTCGTTTTTAGACACCCGACAATAATTGGCGTCATTTTTTCGCCTACGGTTTTTTTACATTTTCGCTTTAACGGTAAGTCGCGCGTCTCGTTCTTCGTTGTAACGTCTTCGTAGCGCTAACGATTGATTTCGTCTAAGCGAAACGTTCGTATTGTTGTTATTATTATTAGACACGTTTCGTATAATTACACGCCGTCGCGGGTATTGCCGACATTCCTATAATATTGCGATAGCAAAACGAAAGTTTTCGAAAAATACAACTCGCTTGCTCGAAGTACGTAACAATAGTCGTTAAAAATATTACCGCTCGGAAAGTTTTATCAGATATTTTCTAAATGTACCGCGAAGTTATTAAAAAACAACAACGGCGACAATTCACGCGCGCGCACACACAAACACTCGCGAATCGTTAACCATATTTAAACGAAAATACGACGTAATAAAAGCGTCGGGAGACGTTGTTGGTTTTTTTTTCACCCGTAGTCGCGCACATACCGTCGTCCATCGCCTCGCGTCGGTATCGGGTAATTACACAGAACACGTACCGAAACATGCGTCGTGTACGATTCGCCGGCGAGAGGTTTCGCGTCGCCGTGCCGTACCGTTTTTATTGCGGGAAATAATATTTCGATATCGCGGACGACACGGCGGTATTCGCGCCGTAACGAAAGTGAAACGATCGAACTCTATAATATTATCAATTCACCGGTACGGGTGAAACGTCGTTCGGCGTATAATATTTATATCGTTTAAACGCGCTCTAATACCGTCTCGAATCACACGGCCGCCGCCACCGTTCGTTCTTTCCCGGGGCCGGTGCTCAAAAACAGCCGGTGGATATTACCGCAATAATTCACGATAATGTTTTTTGGCTTATCGTTCAATTGTCGTCCAAGTTATTATTCCGCCCGATCCGCTCGAGCGCGCCGTAACTTTAACGATTATATTACGTTATTATTATGACTACGCGACGCGTATTACGTTCGCCGTTAAGTTAGTGGCGTCTGTTGTTCGCCTCCTATCACCCTCCCCCTTCCCCGTACCTAAGTGATTTTTCGGTAATGTACATCCGCCCGATCGATATCAGCGAATTGTCGCGGGACGATTATTTCGTCGTTCGAAACCGCCGAAACGAACGAGAATACGGATACGTCGTAATATACTACGATTATCGACGAAAATTGCGTAATGTATGTGTGTGTGTGGGGAAGGCGTAATAGGAGCGCCGCGCCCGGTTTCCTTTTTGTAAAAATCATCGACGTTCGCGATTGATCCGAATTTACGAAACTAAAGATACTATTATTTTTACCGTTTCCGTAGTAATAATCTACGCTCGGTAAGAATCCCTTCGAATACGTTATGTTTGTCCGCCGTGGTTTATCGCCCGAACGTTCCGGATTTAGGTAAATCGGAAGCGCCCCCGAATCGGAACTATTATTGTTCGTCCCTTGCGTCGCGGATACCAGCCGTAATTCGACGGAGATCGACAACCGGATGGGTCGGTCGTTGTCCGTAGTACGCCGCGTATCGTCGTATTCGACGCGTCGATTCGACGACGTACGTTTCGGCATTTTCGGAAATACGGTCGTCACGGGCGTTTGACGACCATATCGGTGATATCGTTATACGTGAACCGTATTCGTAAATGGAAATACTTTGGCGACGTGCGGGCCAATTCGATTTTCCTCATATTCCGAACGGGACGAAAACGGGTTGGTATCTGGACCGTTGGAAAACGCGTATTGAATTTCGCGGCAACGGTGGCCCGTTCAACGTTAGCGAGTCCGTCACACGATCCGTCGTCGGCCAAAACCGGGAATCGTCAGCCCAAAACGTGTTTTACACGACGCGAAATTCGCCTCGTGCCACTTAGGAATCGTATTTGGTCGGCGCTGAAGTACGCGGAGCGCTCGTCTAGGCACTGTGTATTGTACACATTCCGTACTTGTTACTTGAGTCCGCGGGTCAGATGAAACGGTGTACGGACGCGGCCCGGACGAATAATATACGCGCGCGCTCTCGACGTTTCGGTGGGCGGCAATCGGTTCGGCCGCCTCTGCCGTATTTAATACGTCTTCGTAACCCCGGGCGTGTGCTAATCTCTAGATGATACGGGTTTAATTAAAAAATAATACGTACGGAATAACGACGCAGGCGGATCTGAAAACGACGATAGCGAGAGAAAAAAGGAACGAAAATTAATTAAACTCGGACGGAAAAAATATCGTCGCGACCTATTGTTATCGCCGAAAGCGATAATAATATATAAAAAAAAAAAAAAAAACATATAGAAACGTACGGAACGCGCGACGTGATTGTTATAACTGCGGCGATTTACTATAACCGACTGGGGTAGGCCATTCGCCCGACTATTAGACCAACGCCGGCGTCGTAAACAAAATAATTGGTTCCGAACAAAACCGTTTATCGACAACGAACGTATGTATGGCCGTATTATTACGTAAACGCTACGAGTGTGGGACGGTGTGTTCGATGCTATCTAACGCGAAATTTCACGTGCCGTCGTACGATTAGTTCGAGTGGCGTATCGTTAACCTTTTTTCGAATTTCGAGGGATATTCCGCGAATCTCGATTCGCTTTTCTCGTCTCAGCTATGTAAACTTTTCGTTTTAAAATAGAAAACTACTTATCGTACATCGCGCGTGGCCGCCGTTGTTCTCGTCGCCGTCGTCCCACAGCGCGTGCTTTCGCGACATTCCCTATCGATACTCTCGTTACGCGCGTCCCGATTGTATTTATTATTAAACGTCCGAAATCGTTCCTCGCGGTACCGACCGTGCAGCTTGATTTCCGTTACGGAACGTTCCTCGAAGCTACGTTCCTTATACGGGCGCGAAAAACCGCAAATACACAACGGGGTAGCGGGTAAATACGTCGAAATGTCCGAACCGCTCGGTCGAATTGTTCGCGCGTGTTATTTCGTCGTCGGAATAACGAAAATCGCGCGTCTACAGACCACCGCGAGGTGAACGTAGTGAAACGGTAACAACAAACACGTATCGGTCAATCTACAGGCGGTAAATCGCGCGCGACGGTACACGTGACGGCCACATTTACGTCCGTCCGTCGTAAGCCGCTACGGGAAATTTAATATGTGGCGTTTACTCTCGTTTTACTTATCCGCGTTTCCGTGTACGCGTTTCGTTCGTTCGAAACGGGCGCCGCCGTCGCGTCGTGTGTAACGATTGTGTTTTCTCGTCCCAGGTTTCTTATCGCCGCCCTCCGGTTACGTCATCAACGTCCGTGGCGATAATCTTTCCAAAGCCCCCGATCACAATAATAATAATAAAGAAAATACGATCTTTTAAATCGACCGTCAAAAACGTTCGCTGCGGATATTCCCACGTAAAACTCCGACTTAATCCGGCACCACAAACAACTCGATTATCAATTAAAACCCCACACGCACACACACACACACAGGTCGATTTTGTCCGAATTAAGAAACCGTCTCGGATCGAAATTTATCGTCTCCGTCGTTTCGCCGAAATTAATAGCAGTACGTTCATTAACCGAGCGAACCCTACACTCGTTCGAATAGCGAAAATTGTTCGCGAAAATGACGCCATTTCCCTAGATCGACGACGATAATTTAACGTCGGATTTCCCCGGTAAATTTCTAATATCGTCGACTTTTTTCCCGAGAGAGAGAGAGCGAGAGACACAATTCAAATAGGCGTAATAAATAAAGGAATTTAATTAAAAAATAATAAGCGCGTACGTTTTAATTAATATAGGTTTAAACGCGGGACGATTATTTTCCGTAGCGTTTTCCGACGACGCTCCGCCCTCGAATCGTTTATAACTCGAGATAAATCCGACGAACTCGATAATGTTTTGGAATTACGTAAAAATATCGTCAGTAAATCGCCGCGTATCTTTGAATCTCCGTGACTAAATCGTATTCTCGGTTAAACACTTCGCTCCGTTCGTGTTTACGTATTAGTCGATTAAATTTAAATAAAGATCGACGAGAATTATCGTTGTTTTTTTGTAGGTTTCGTTTCGAGACAATCACACTCCCCCCCGGCTACGCGGAATTTAAATGTCTTAAAATTCGTTCGACTCGATTTCGAGAAAGAAAAAACAATCCCCCCCCTCCCCGGTCAGACGATTGACAAGCGTCGGGCATTAGATTTTAATAAAATATCGTGAATCGCGCGCGCTCTCCAGTGAATCTTACAGTGAAACCCACTTTACCTTAACGAAGCGAAAAAACGCGTTAGGAATTTCTACAAAGACTACGTGGTCGTCCATTCAGAGTTCGTTCATCTTTGATGAACCGAACGCGAGTTAAACGGTACGTTTCGTTCTCTGGGAAACTGATCGAACCGTGTAAATAAATTTCGAACGAGATTGCACGACGTCAATATTTATAGATTAAAAGGATTTTACGGATAAACAAATCGTTTTTACGGATTGAGTAAATCGTATTTTTATTTTTCGTCGTAACGTTAAAACGCGCTCGTTGTTTTACACACAATTCTCGCTATCCGTCGGTACGTTTTCCGCGTACGGTATTTTTATACACATATAGGCGCGTGCGCGTGTACACATATTGTCGGGTATTCGAATTCCGAATATCGGCCACGGTTTATTATAATAATATTCGGCGTCCGTTTTGACGCGTCAGACACCGTTGGAAATTTGTTCGCGGAACGTTTCCACGGAAAGTTATCGTCGGGCGATTCGCGATATTATTGTAGCTAAGCGATACAGTAAACTGCGCTCTATGTGCCGAGTTAACAAACGCATACCCGAACGCGTTCTACGACGAAAAACGGGTCTGCTTCGTTTTTCGAACGGAAATTTCTCCCATCAATCGGCTATTAGAAATTGTCCTACGACGGTGTACCCATGCCGGTGGACAATCATACACGAATCGCGGGCGGATCGTTTCGGTCGTAGTTTAGTAAAACGCTTTTTCGAAAACACTAACTGCGCGCCAATTTCGTTAAAATATATCGGCTGGGTTCCGATATCGGAAATAGTACGACGCGAAACGTCGGAAAAAAGAAAACCCGACGAAACGAGAGAAACATATCGGGACGAATTCGCCCGTCTCGGTGGGTATATCCGTTCGGAACAAAAGCGAACGTTTTCGTTATGAAAATCGAACGGTTATAAATTTATGATACACGCCCGATGATCGAAAACAAACGTAGATTAAATAATACGTAAAACGTACGAGTACGATTATTAACGACGGTGGAATAATATTTTCCAAACGCAATTGCGCTTGAACGTTCGAAACGTTCGAGTAAACATAATACTTTTAGCTGACGGACGATAATATTCAAATGGACGGTTTTCGAAACTTTTAGACGAAGTTTCTCCGTTCGATAATAATAACGATAATTTTTACGAAAACCGAATAACATTACAGCCGTCTAACAATCGTGTAGACTGGAGAATCGGTACGCCGAAGCAGAGCCCCTCGTTATATTTATTAGTACGCGAGCGGTAAAATATCTCGGAACTCTGGACGGCCGATTAATACTGGCAACCCGAATAGTACGCCGTGGTAGCAGCGTATGTAATACACGTCGCGAACCGCTCTAGCCAAACGTTTTTCCGAACGTTTGTGGTTGTCCGCGCGAATTGTGGCGTAAACTGTCCGTGTTATCCGCGATCGTTGTTCTCCCGGTAATTCGGTGGAGGCTAATTGTTCGGTTAACGTAGCGTTTTCGCGACGAAACGTTCCCCGTACGAATAAACGAATAATTAAACGTTATCATTTTGTACGGGCGCTCGAACGAAGAGTTCGTGTACCGTTGATTATACAACGACGAATTTATTTTCGATTTCACGGGAGGGAATTGCGCGCGACGTAGTTAAAAAGCGAACGAAATTTTTAATTAAAAATTGAGACGAATTCGACGGCGTTAAGGACGCTGTCGGACAGGAGTTTTATTATTACGGCGAACAACAATAACGCGACAACGCCTTTTGTCGCGTTATAAATATACGTTCCGTTTGTTTTTTCGTTTTGTTCTCACGTTTTACGACGTACATGGAACATTTACGTTATGTTGCGCGCGCGTACGACGAAAAACCCCCCACTGTCCTCCGGATACATTCGTAACGATAAATATTTCGCGATCGCGCGGATAATACGTACGATCCAATATTCGATCCGTATTCGTTTATAGTTCACACGTACAGCGTATAGTTTTCCAAATAGTTTTGTCCCTGGATTTCCGCCCGGAGTCTACATTTATTAAAACAACGTTGGAAATTATCGAACCACGCTAATTAGGCGCACGCTGAACGCCGCCCACAAGGTCGTTTATTATCGAATCGAACATAACGGATCGATAACGTTATTTTTTCGTTCGGTTTTTTTTTATCTTTGAAACGTTATTCGCCATATTCCATTACCGCAATATCGTGTACTTCGCGATATTATAATCGTTATACGGTTTATATATCGCGGTTTTTTTTTGCATTTTTCCGGCCTGTGACAAAGAATCTACTGACGTATTTAATAACGTAATGGTCGAAAAAAGTTGTTTTCAAATGAAAATATAACGAGATATATATATATATATATATATGTAATTACGTAAATGCGTTTAAAAATACGAGTCGTTAACTTTTTTTCCGCGGTTTTTGTTTCGTAAAATTATCGAAATAATAATCGCGCTTATTCCCTTCGGGACACAATACCCCGACTAGTCTGCTCTCAGAAATCTAAATATTCATTGCCCGTCGGATCTTCGGATATTTCGCCAGTCTGTCCCTGTTCAAGGGTCAGCCGTCGATATGTCTAGATATTCATATACGTATATATATACATACATATACGCGTCGAAACCCTCTGCGTCCCGTATTTATACGTAATACGTAGTTACGACTTACGGGACTCCGATATTATATTTTGTTTGTGAACGCGGGGTGGATAGGACGTGAATATCAATCGAAACGACCCGTTGCGAAATAACACGTCGCGAAAACGTCAATAAAACATTTAACGCCGTTTTAAACGTATATCGAAAACTCCTCCCCTCCCCCGTTCCAAATGCTCGGTCCTTGACAAAATTGCCAGTTGTTCGTTCTCAGAGGTCACGTGTTCTGCCACTGAGTACAGTATAACGTCACACTGACTACAAATATATGTATATATATATATATATGTGTGTGTGAGTGTGTGTGTGTGTGTGTGTGTGTGTGTGTGCCTTTTTTTTTATCTCGAGACAGCGAACAAATTCTGTATCGGATTTTCGTCGTTCGTTGCAGGAAAGCCATTATTTTCAAATAGCGACCTGGGGTTTCGCGCTACATTACCGGCGCGTAAATAAATACGAACGTTTTCCCGATATTTTCCGTCTATAAATATTATCGTTTAAACGTATGCCCGTATGAGTCGTCGGTTCGACGTGACGGCACCAATACGTGTACCTTTTAGTGTACCGTTGGCATAAATATTAAAACGATAAATAAGATTGTCCTTAGGTTTATACCGAATTACCACTATATCGATAAAATATATAAGAACGAATTAACAAAATACAAAACGCTCCGGCTACAGGGGACACTCCGTTCTCTGGTCACTACATGACTGTCCCCGCCGTGATCGTGAGAGCCTTTACAATCGTGTAGCCGTTTGTGTCCGCTGATCAGGCGGATTCCTCGAGCTCGGGCCCTCCCGCAGGCGGTTCGTCCATAATTGCTCACACGTGTTTCAATATTCTCAAAATACTTATAATATACTACTCGGTTAACAACAAACAAAACCGGTACAGCCCGTTTACTTTTGTACGTTTGTTTTTTCATTACCAGGGAATGATGTCGTTCGTGCCGCCGAACAGTTAAAAATACAAAACCCACTTCGTTCAATTAATCGTAATATCGCGCGCGTTAACGGTGACCGGCGGACGCGCCCACTATTTCCAAGTATTATTGGACGAGCAATTTTCAGAATGGGCGCCGCGCGTGTTTCACGGTTGCGCGACGAATAAATTGATTATCGGCGCGAATGGTAACTACCCACATAAACGTGCACGCGTCGACGATACGAACGAGTTTAGTAAACCACACACGACACCTAAAATACTGGCGCAACGGTCGGTCGCGTAAAACGTAATTTCGAAAAAAAAGTTTCGGCTCCCTTTTACGAATTGTCGCGAACGTACGTTGCGAATTTTGTGTATACAGTTTTTTTTTTTAGTATAATCGGGACGCGAACGTTAAAAGTTACAGAACCGAACGGTCGTTTTCGTTGAAACGTCAATTCCCCGCGCTAAAGGAGACGATTCGTTTCGGTTATTAATTTCGTCACTTTTTTTTCTCATAAACATTCAACAAACCCTCCTCTTCTCCTCTACATTATGTAAATCGGCACGGTAATATTTTTTTCGCCCCGTCCATAGCTAACACGAATATTATAGGAAGCGCCGATATTGATTCGACCTCGTAAACCCCAAAAACAAATCAAATCCCTAATTTCGTCCGTCAATTATGTTTATTAATTACTTTAATCGACGGAAAAGGTGGCGAAAAGGCGGATTCTAAGAATCGATCGGTTTTTGTTTTTCGCCTTTATTTCCATTTCGGACTACATAATAAATAAAGGGCGACTCGTTTCCCTCATTACGATTGTTTATAACGTATAACTTCAATTCTCCACGTATGACAATTTAATGTGATTCACGTGGCGATCATAATAATCCTCCGACCTGGCCGCACGTATTTAATCGAATTATGTACTTAACGAATTATACGGCTATAGGTACGCTTAAACGAAACGATAGAACCATTAAAATTGATTAATTATGTTTATAAATTAGTTTCGTTTTTTTCAATTATTCCACAAAAAAATAATCCAATTACCGTTACGTATCTCGAAAAATGAATCGCCGGAATCGTTAGGCAAGCTAAACGGCATTAACGTTCTACGACAATATACGATGTCGTTATACTCGACACAAGCCCCGGCTAATGGTAAAAGTTCAAAAAGCGAACGGAAATATTTGTATTCGTAGCGATTACGTCCGCACGACGGCCAGTGATTTAAGTACACCGCCGCTCGGATCGGGTTCACAGGTCGGAGGTAAACGAGCGCGTAAGACGCGTTCGATACCAAATTCGATCGTTCGCGCCGTCGTAAAATCGGAAAACAACGGGAAGGGCGGGTTTATTTTTGTTTTTGAAACACGACATACGCACCACCGTTGTTTTGTCGGCGTAAATAATAATCCAAACGACGCGTCTCCGTTTCGAAACGATCGAATTACCGTAATTGTAAACCGCGCGATATCGTCCAATTATACGGTAAACCGTCGGCTGGGAATCGTTAGTGTCCCAAATCGTTTAATATCGCTTTGACCGCGGCGCTTTTGGCGAAACGCTAGACACGCGCCATTTCGGTTTACTACACCGACACTCTCCGGTCCTGCTGTCAGCGGTGGTACCTGGTGCTAGAGAAACCTCGGCCCGATCTCGCGCGTCCCCCTGATGACAATGTGGAAAGGAGAGAGTCCCCGATCGTTTCGCGTATGTTTTTTGACGGCGATTTTCGTTGGGTTTCGCGAAATAGCGACGGCGACCGTGGGGCGCGTAGTTTTTGTGTAACTCGCGGCGCGCACTTTAGAAACCGCGACGGCGCGCCGCCAATAGCCGTCGGCGCTCGATGAACCGGATACGTTGGACACAGACAGCGAGTCTCATCACGGGAACAAATAAGCGCCGTCCGAGAATCGTTTATATCGCGAAAAAACGGGAGGCCCCGTGTTCGGAATTGGACGGGACGGATCGTATTACTACTATCAGGCTCTGGACACTCTTAAATGTTATCGATAATATTCCGCGGTAATATTGTTTCGATATTTATCGGTTGATCTATTCTGTGATTTTACATTTAAACATTTTACATTTCAAACATCAACCTTTTAAATGTATTCTATTCTGTGATACTTATTAGAATAAACGAATTATTAAATCAAAAATTGATTTACGACTAATTTACTCAAAAAACATATTTTTTGTGGGTATGGTCATACTGATATTCCTCCAGAATGATGACGAATTCGTTTATCAGATTTACCTATACTTCTCACATATTTTCTTTATCAGCGTCCATTGTGATTAATCTATTCTGCGCTACTATACGTAGCGCTACGGGCTCGTTTTTTTTTTTTTGTTTTTTTTCGAAACCGAGCCCGCTTTTTGACCTACGCGCGTAATCACGTCCGACCGGCGTGGAAATCCCGGCGCGAAAGGGTGTTCTAATTAAGTGGATCGTACTGGGGCTGGTTAAATTATTTATCGGACGATCCTACGTAACGAACGTACAAGCGTTGTTTCTCGGTCTTGCCGCGCGTTTCGCGTCCGGAACGAAACGGCCGGTGGTATGGAGGGACGGGCGGACTAAAAAACGGACAAATAAATAAAACCAAAGTTGGCCGTCATTACGGCAAAAACGCGCTCCGGTGTATAACGCTCGAGTACATTATCTACACTTTATGCTCCGGTAATTTGCGTCCGCGTAAAAACCCGAGCGTATACCATCTCCGGACGAAAATAAAAAAACAAATTTTTCTCCGCGTAACACATATTGGCCTCTCCTAAGTTCAACGCCGTCACCTTCGTCCCGTCCGCCCATGTACCCGTCCCTGCCGCGCCAAACGTTATCATATATATATATATATATATATATAATACGTTACTGCAGCCTTTCGCCGACGGGGCCAAAACGGCGCCACCCTGCGCACCCGCCACCGGCTGTTGTTCGTCGACACGCCAGTCCGAAAAACATTTAACTAGCCACCCAACGGAATCCTCGCGACCGCCGTACGAGCGTTTTACGTTTTAATTACCGCCACTTCTCTATCGTCACGGTCGAACGGGATACCGGAGAATTTAATTATTATTTAGTACGGTTTTCTCGTCGTCGTCGTGTTTTTTTCGGTTTTTGTGTTTTTCGTTTCGCTACCCCGTGTAAAATATGCCGTCCGTCGTTGCTCGCGACGCGCCGCTCGGCGAACACGACCGCGTTGCCGCGGACTTTTGTTAAAATATATTTCATCGTAATTTAAAAAAACAACAATAATGTCGAGCGAGCGATAATAATAATAAAAAGAAAAACGATTCGAATAAAATGAATTTAATTTTTAATTTTTTTTTTTTTTTCGTTTAAACGTACGGCACTCGCATCGTCCGTAATAATTATGATATTAATACCGCGTACGCGGTCGACGTTCGGAACTCGTTCGTTTTTTACGGTTTTTTTTTTTTATTATAACGCGTTGCCGACCGTGTGACGTGTCGGAATCTCGTATATATCGTCGGCAATTAAACGTCATAAACGTTTCGCCGTGGTGCTCAAGCGAGAAGTAGTATAGTGTGAGGAGGGTCGCGGTGCCGAACGGGGCGTGACGGCCGAAAAACGAATTATGCCAATTTCGACGGACCTAATTACTTACGATCGCGGACGGCGCGTATGTAAAAAGTACGACGTACGCGAATATCGTGAGCGTGCCCGTCGTACCGAAAACGTGTAATCGTACCGGTGTAACGCGAGCGTGTACGGTAGACACTAACTTAGGCTTCCGCCGTGAATATTATAAAACGAACGAACGCCGATCGATAGATAGGCCGCTCGTGTAAATTATTTAGAAACGTACGACGAGGGCCCGTGAAAACGCGCGGTGTACGTTATTACGGCGTACGTGTAGAACTTTCGAAAACGACCCGGCGACGAAGTTCGAGTGTCTTCTCGGTCGGATGGTTCATCGATCGGCCTACGAAATTTACCTGACGAGTTTGTTTTTTTTTCCCCGTTTTATTCCTTTGTACCCTTACAATAGTCGGGTAAAAAACCATCGGCCGACCCGCTTTCTCTTTCGTTTAGAACGAAAGTATATATTACGAAAGTTCGACGCGAACGGCCTATTTTCTTCGGGTACACCGGTCGCGCGATTAATAAACGGGCGACATTCCTCGTTAGCCGCGCCGACGTGTTTTCTCGTTTCGTTTATTTTTTTGCCGGCCGATTAGATTTTTTCTACATGGTCGCTACCTCGTTTTCGGTTCCACGAGACAAAGCTCTCGGCGTCGTCTTCCATAACGACGCCCGTCACGTTCGTTTATCGTTAAAATAAAAAGTCGGCCCGTTATCGACCGCCACTAAACAACGATTATAAATCGAACGGTTTTCTCCCGCGTTCGTAACCTAACGTTTTATTAATTACGCGCGAAAAATCGCCGTTACTATTGTGTACTACACTGATACCTGTATTATCGACGGTAAAAAACGGGATTACGTATAGAATTTATAAAAAACAAAAAAAAAACGTCGATAACCGAAAACGTAATTTTTCGTTTTTTTTTGTTAACGAAAAGAAATTATTCGCGGAAATATTAACTAATCCGCTACAATATGGTTTTACTCGAAAACGCCAGACCGAAAATCGTTATTACGTACTTATTTGCGACGTTCTACTAAATATTATATTATTACGTTTATAATTTCGGCGAGTATTTCTTTTTTTTAACATTTTCTTTATTCGTTCCGTTAAAAGTACTTTCTTACGACGAAACTAAAACGCGTAATGGTTAGCTTAATAATTAAATAACCGCGATTTGTATCCGCTTTTTTCTTTCGAACGGAAATTTTTGAAACTAAAAAATTAAATAGTACTTTAAAACGCGCTCGAGGTGTTCCTCCGCGCTTGTAAATACATTTTCGGAAATTCGCCGTCTCTTACCCGCGATAAATTTGAAATAATATTTTACCGGGAATAGTACGGTAGTTTTCGCTTTCGATACCGATACGAAGTGTTGGTTGTACGACGGCGCTTTAGTTCCTTATGTCGGTCGCGAATTTTTCTCCGAACGAAGTAAATGACCTCGGTATGCTTTCCGTTCATGTGTACTTAATTGCGTCTAGTTGGTACTTACCGAACCCGGAAATTGCTAAACCGGCGAAATCGTCGACATATTTCTTTTAGACACGAACAGTCTTCGTATTTAAGAACGACGTTTTAGTACGAATTTAGACGTGCGTATATCGTTTCCACAATAATTGTCGTAATCGTTTATTTATAAATAAACTTCTAGGAGTCGCCACTTAAAATCGGTTTTTTCGAATACGGCCGTTTTCATGATTACTTTCCGATATAATCGTTAAATTCTAAAAGGTCCGTCCAAGTAAGTAACCCGCTCGAAGTTATCTGATCGAGTAAAGGAATATTTTTCGGGGATAGTGAAAGAACACTTCCCTCAACAATTAAATACGTCCGTATTCGTGTTCGCCGCATACATATTTCGCACACAACAACAGCGACGACGTTTGTGTACGTGTATTTCGTCGACCGGAATAAGACCGTTCTTCGTTTACAGTGTTTGCAGGAACCAAAACTTAACGAAAAATACGAAATTATTCGCGTCCGTTAGATTTTCGCTAGCGCGTAATTTTAGTGTTTGAATTATAATAATCGCGTTTACGCGCGTAAATATTTCGTCGAACGATAAAACGAATATTGCGTCACGAACGAGCAGTTTCAATGATCGAAGAAAATCGTCCGGCGCGAACGTTAAGTTTCAACTCGAGATCGAAACGTTCTGAAGTTTATTTCTATCGTCCGATGATTCTACGTAAAAACGACAACGGATTACCTAGCGAAACGCGAAAAACAAATTGTTTAACGTTCGGTGGTGGGGAGGGGAGCGTGGAGGCTATCTGGAAAGTGCGCCGCGGACAATTCTCTGTACGGAAAAAGTAAATATTTTGCGAACTTTTATCGGTAACGATCGACCTACTCGAATGATATATTCGGCGATCCGGGTAATTTCATTTTTACGGCCGGCGCGTATGGCGGGGCATGTAACGCGCGAGGTGTACGTGTACGTATGTATGGGGAGCGCGCGGAAAGTGGCTTGAAAGTTGGCGGGAGAACGATAAATCGTAAGGAAATGTTTAACACTCCGGCCTACCACGTACACTGACGTAATGGTGTGATTTTTCGAGGCGAAGCGCCTTCTCCCGGCCGCCAGAATTTAGTTATACACTCTCGTGTGCGACGCGAACTTGTTTGTTTTCCCAACTCCTTTCCCCTATTCGCCGTAGTTTTCGATTTCCAGATAACGAAACAAATAAAATAAACCGACCAGACAACGGCGCGGGCTATTTTTTTTTTTTTTTTGGTTATTTTCGAAGATGTTAATATTTATTTTTGCTGCGTCGGTCGTTCTGCGCTGTTGGTGGTGGTTACCCGGGTCGTTACAATTTAGGACGCGGTCCCCTTCGTCGTATTCTTATCTCATTTCGCGAAATATCTAAGCGGCAAAAGTGTCGGCAAGTTTTCGTAACGTTCCCCCACGGCGCGTAAACCAAAAGCGCGCGTATATCTGTCTCATTTAATCGTTTTAAACGCGTGTATCGAACGCTTAAACAACAACAACGACGTCGCGTTTTTAACGCGAATCGTTTGTCGCGCTTCGTTTTCATATTATTACGATTATTATCGGTTTCTCCGAAACAAAACGTTCACGCGGGAAAAACCGTTGTCGCGGGACGCAAATTTAATTAGTAAATGATCGTTCACGAAAGACAGAAAAACGTTCGTAATATCTTTGGAGTTCAATATACGAAGTGTATTACGGTTTTATACGAACAGGAAAACGTCGACCGGAATTTGAAACGTTTCGGGCAAACGCCGCGCGGAACGCGTGTAAATTAATACAAGAAATACGGCTTCGGCGTATATCTGAATGATGACACCGACAACGGTTAATAATAACCCGGAAATTTTTCTTTCCGTTTTTCCCCCGTAGTTTCCGCGAATTAGCGTGTTTTTAATCTACCTACGTACGAGATTTGTTTAAAAATTACCCGAATACGACGGCGATATAAATCTGATTGATAACGTATTTGAAAATCGTATTTCGATTACGGGTACGAAATGGCTATGGGCTCACGCGAATTACTTACCAGGGTTTTGGAATTTTATCATTATTTTGAATTTGAAATGAACGTTGTAGTCGAATGACGATCGCGTTAATAATAGTTTATCGGCGACTATTGTAAACGTAGTTACAATAGTGTGCGTACGCTTACGTTCGGAGCGCTTTATACAAAACGTATAAAAACTCGTCGAAAACGAATTTTACCGGTTTCGTTGTTTTCGGTTTGTTTTCAATTACGCGTTGGGAAATGACCGAGAAAGGTCGAAAACCGTGTCAAATAAAGTACCGACTAAACACAATTTGTTACTGGGACGTAACGCATTACAAGCACGTTTTTACGCGAGTACACGAGACAAGACGTTACCAATTTCAGAAAGTAAAAACCTCATTATAAACGCGGCGTATTGTTCGTTTCGTTCGGAATCGAAAAAAATAACGATTAATAATATTAATTACCCATACATTTTAACGTTTTCGAATTTTCGTTTCTCTTACTTTCGCCCTATATATTGCGTATGTATAACAATATTTCTCGATTTTTAAATACACGTCGTTCGACGAATAACAGTCGATATAATAATAATAATAATAATAATTTAGCGAGGGAAATTCGAACAATCGGACATTAAAACCATTTCCCATACTCCGTCATAGATCTCGAAACGATAACCGTTCGTGTTTACCGCTATTATTAACGTTACGTTCAAACGCTGATCGTGTCGGACGGCAACCTTTAGCTCGCTCGTCGTTAATATTAAAATAAATAGTCGTTTCTCTCCGTGTCTCGCTCGTTACATTTTACTAAAAACGTTACGAAGTTACCGAGAAACGCTCAATTATTTACGAAGTACGGAATATCGCTTATCAGCCTAAGTATAAATACAATTATTTTCGAATCGCGCCCGAGAAAAAGTATTTTTTGAAAATTACGTTTTCTTGTAATACTACCAGTATTAATAATAATAATAATAATAATAATAACGGAATCGACTCGTCGCAATTCGGGACGATACGAGTACGTACAGCCGCGTTAGATGGTCGGAAATTATTCGCGAGCACAAAGAGTACGGTTTCGTTTTCAAAATCGAAAAAAAAACCTTTATCCCGAACGCGGACGGTTTCGGTTGATATAAAAACGGGAAAATTATTTTCGAGTGATTCGCGAACAGACGCCGCTCGAAATAATAATAATAACGATTAAATTCGACGCGTAACCATAAATATAACGCGAAATATCCCTTGTCGTAAGACGCGGTTTTTTCCTTCTAAGTTCCGAACAAATTTATAAACGATTCCCTAGAGCGCCGTCGGTTATGATAAATATCCCGAACTAGATGATTTACCGTCTGAAAGCTATCCAAAAAATTATTCCGTCGTCCGGAATTAATTCCGTAACGAGTTTCCAATTGATTGCCTAGAGTATGTTCGAGAACTTTTCCCCGCCATAATCGCTTTTAAACGATAAAAAAAAAATATATATATATACACGTTTTTGCGCTGTTACGCGTTTTTTAAAATAAATTCCGGAAATCGTTTAGTTCGCTCGCGTTATTTTCGAAATTACCGTACGTAATAATGACCGAATACGATTCGTCCGAACCGATTTTACACGTTTATAACGGAACCGTGAGAACAATGCGAAATATCCCGGCGGTAATAATATTACGCTAATCTATAAACGGATTTGTTCTAAACATTTTAAACCGTACAAAACAAACATAGGAGTCGCTAATTATAGAAATTACTAATCGTAGTAATGCCTTCGGTTACCGTTGACTTACGAAGAATATTGTGTTTTCAGCGTTGTGAAAGTCGAATTCGTTGACATTTCACTATTACACGCGCGCAATACGTCAAAACGACTACGGGAACGAACGCGTTCGGAGTAATAAATCATTTAAACGGACAAAGTGCGTTGTAAATTTGTATTACGCGGATTAAATTTCGCGCGATGCATATTTTAATACGGTCGGTATTGTAGCTATAACGACGATATTCACGCTCGGGCTATTGACGATAAATTTCGCTTTTCTCGAAAACGTATACATACCGTCCGCGAAAATCGTCGGTAGAATTTCGTTAAAAAAGACGACCAAATCGACGGGCGGTTTCTCGATGCACAGCGCGACACGGAAGCGTTTCGTAATTGGCGCACGATGGTGGATGGAGAGTGATGGGGGGGGGCGTTTATTCTTCGCGCTTTCCGGCGAACGGTATCGGGACGAAATAATAACGTCGGCCGACGAACTAGCGACGTTTTTAATAAGACCCGATAAACCGTACGCGGATTTAATAATCCCGTAACTTGACGACTTCGCCGTAACTATTTGTTTATAATTGAGCTTATATTTCGTTACGCGCCGCGTTCGTGCCAAACACTCGTTGGCGAATACGCGCTAAGAACTAACAACGGAGCGTATAATAATTCGTCGGCGACGGTTGTGTGTTGTTAGCCCGTAAAATATTACCCGGGTAGTCGTTTCCCCCGTCCAGCGCGGTCGGAATGTAAAAAACGACCTCGAACACTTTCCCGTCCGTGGTTAGCGTTGGCCGATGGCCTAGGCGCGCGTAACGGTTCGGCGGTAATGTAATAATTATCGCGGTACAGTTTTTCGAACCGCCGTAACGGTTCGGACGTTTCCGCGCCATTCGGACGGGCGTGTGTACACCGCGATAAAACAACCACGAATCGTCGGCCGAGTACGGCGGGCGCGCCGGAATTCACGCGTCGCGTCGGCCGTTCTAATCGCGGCTCGCTGCCCGCTATATGTAAATGATATCGCGACGCGCGTCGCCCGCCGTTCGTTCGTTCGGCCGCTATTGTTGTCGTCCGACGACTTCGCGTTTGCCGCCGATGTAAATCGCCCGCGTCGGAATTGTAATTCCCCCGGCCACGGAACGTTCCAAAGCCGAATAATCTACGCGGACGTGTCTATTGTTCGCCAACAGCATCTTGTTACGATGACACAACATTATACCGCGTTCGCGTTTCGGTGGGGTTTTCGAAAATATTTCTCTCTCTCTCTTACACCGAGTCGCGGCCCTGGGCGACGCGTCGGATGCTCGTAAGTTCCGGACGAAGACGTCTGCGATATGATATAGTTACACGGACGGAAAAGGGAGAACGCCGAACGGGAGGAAAGGAAAAGAAATGAAAAAAAAGTCGGGCAAATGTTGCTCGAAAATAAAAAGAGGGTTTTTTCGTTAATTGAACGTGCGTCGTGGCCGCCGGTGTTTGAAGTGGGGAACGGCGAGCATTAGATACTGCGGGCGTTCGTTCGCTTTTGTCTATTCGTCCGCTTTTCAAATTTTCAAAAGATTAAAAAAAAATTTTCCCTCCCCCCCTCCCGTTTATTTCGTTCGTTATTATTAATATCTTCGTTTCGCCTACATCTCGAAGCGGCGGAAGAACCGAATGCCGAGTACCGAATACGACGTTACGAATTAATTACACCTCTTTCTCGGTCCCTACGAGCTATTTTACGAAGCGGCGTAAATAACTCGGCGGTACGAATAATTGTCGATCCATCGATTGCCGCCGCGGTCGTCTGTTTCGTTACGGAAAATACGTCGTGTGTACCGAGACGAAACGATAAACGAAATTAAGAAGTGTTTCAGAATCCTCCAGCGGTTTCATATATTATACAGTTTCGACGATAACGACGATACTCGTACAATGCGATTTCATTACTGTTACGCGGGGCTTTTTTTTCCTATATTAAAAACAACGGCGGCGGCCATTCCGCCGTTTTTCACGAACGCGTGTGACGAAAATTTTCGACGCGGCTTATATATACTTCAATATCACGTCGGAATGGTCCACAAATTCGCAAAATCCCTCCCCGTTGTACGGAATTATTTATTAATCGCGCGACCTAACCGTACGAACGCCGTGACGCCTTCGAGGCCCGTAACGAATTCGAAAGGGTTCTAAGGTGAAATCTCGTACGCTAGAGGCGCCAAAATGGACAAAAGGGAAACATAAAGTAAAAAAAAACAATAACGCGCGCGCTTCCGTGACATAACACCGCGTGAGGGCCACGGTACTTAGAGCGAGTACAACGGCGCAATGGCACTTCGGATCGCTAAAGGACATTATAGGACACCGTTCTAACGGGTTATTAAAAGGTTATATTTGACCCTTCACGAAACGCTACGTCGTTTTTAAATATTTCACGCGAGTAGACGACGACGACGACGACAAATATGTAAAAGGGGAAAAATTGTTTGAATAAAATATTCCATTTTTACTGCGCGTAGTCTCTCTCCGCCATACACGCGCTCGTAAAACGGACACTCCCGTTTTTTAACGCGCCCGGACATAAATTATTTACGACCAATTCATATTTAGCAACGTTACTGAAAGCGTTCGAACGTGTGAGGGGAATGGTTTTTCGCTACTTTATTTGCGCGTGATTGCAAATTTAATATCCACACACTTGTTTCAACGTACACCGACCACTGATTGAATTACGAGTGGTTCGTTTTTTTAGTTGCTAGCTTTTCGCGGCGTACATTGTAGCGCCGAAACGAATTTATCGAACGCTACTTACGTTGTTATATTTGTAATGTTTTATCGACTACCCGAAACAAACTATTCTAAAGCGCGATATTTAGACGTATTTCGCGTCGTTGAAAAGGCTTTGATGTACTTGAAAGGCAATCGTCGAACAGCCCGAAACATTTCATATGATATTCGCCGTGTGCGTGGCGTACGAGGGGAAATTACTGGAATCCGTCTTTTTATTTTTAAAAGGTATCCGAAATATGTATTCGAATAAGAGAGTTTAGGAAACGTATTTATCGTATACGTTCGATTAATATATTTTAATAGTATTCGAAAACTTCGCGTTTCTTTTGCTGAATACTATCGAAACGCGGGGTTTTTTTTATTTCGGAGCTATTCGATTATTTACTTACAAATAAAAAAGCGATAAACGTTAGAATTACGGTACACATAAATACGCGTGATAAAAAGTGAAATCGAAGGAGCAATGGCCCGTATAATTCTTAGTTTTTCGAATAATTTTTCGATTTAAATTATAATAGGGATGGCGGCGGGGGGGGCGAATGTCGTGTATTTCGATTCGAGTGAGTTAAAGTAACGATTAATCGATTCGTATTCGAAAAATGTAAAAAATTGTTAAAAGACGATATAATATGCCCTCGGGGGTTTGAGACGTGTGTTCGAAGATACGAAAATTGTCCATAACGACACGCGACCAATGTGCCCGCGCAATTCTCGAGTAGTTTCGGCTAACTGCCTGGACAAGTCGAAAAACGGATCGAAAAAACAAACGTACCGACGTTCAGTCGGTTGAGGAACGAACGCTTCGGTTCGGTCGTAAACGATCGTCGTCGCCGGTGGGAAACGTGCTGCACGCGCAAACAACCGCGGTCATAGTAGTCGTCTACGGAAATTAATAATACATTATCGCCGACGGTTTGGGGAATCTGAATATTTCATTCCGCGGACCCGTACACTATTACACCGCGCCGCCGCGAAACGCGATTATCGGATAGGTGTTTTTGGGGGAACGTAAATTTAATTTTCATAGATGATAAACCCGAAGGCGGCGGCGCTACGGGGAATCTTCGACTTTCGTTCGTAATTGGTATTTTAATGGCGTCACGGAACCACTCGTTGTTACTACAAAATGCTCTCTCCGATCCGAATGTAAACAGCGCAACGGAATACGGTATTATACTTCCGCGATCGTTACCAACAACAATACCACGCGCCGTTATCGTATCCGTCAATGACCGGGAGTGCATTAATTATTGGCGCGTTGTTGCTGCCGGATATTCCGAATAACGCGTTCGACGTAAATAAATGATTACGAACGGAGGACGCGCCCACGCGATCCGTTTTCTTTTTACCGGCCGTTAAAACCACCGGTATGTATTCCTTTCGGCGTTCTCCGAAACTCGACTAGAAAATTGTTTATTTCGAAAGCGTACGCTCGCTCTCTGTCCGATCGTCACCTAACCGCCGCCCGGAGACGCTTTTGTTATTTTTTTATTTACGTCGCTTCGAACGTCGAAATCCATTAATTCCCGAAAATTCAATTCAATAAACTCCCCTCGTCCGGGCGCTCACTCGTCGCTTCCCCAATTCGCGTGGATGGGGGATGGGGAGTGGGGGTGAGGGAACATTCCGCAAGCGCGTTTTCCCTTTTTCCAGTCGGCCAATCGCGCGTACGCATCGGACACATCGACGATTCGTTACAGCCGATAATAATTATTGAACGAAAAATATCGAAGATGAAAGATAAAATAAAACTGGTGGGCGGCAAAGATCTACCTCTCTCTCTCTCTCTCTCTCTCTCTCTCTCTCTCTCTCTCGTCTTGCGCGGCCCGGCGTTTTAGTGATAACTAAACTTTAAGGCTGGAAAAAAAACCCCCCGGAGGATCTCATTTTGTTTTTTCCATTTCAAAAAGCTTACACGCGCTATATACTCTCGCCTGTTTAATATAAAAAGGCTTTTCTCTTTGAATACTTCAATATGCAGCGACCTGGGTACAAGACTACAGTAACTTATATTGACTGTGGCGTGGATAAACGACCGATTTAAATATAATTTTTTTTCCTTCTCCTTTTTGCGTCAAACGGTCTCCCGGTGCGCGCGCCTTAGTGAAGCGCGCGGCCCTTCTTACGACGTCGGCGGTGAATATGTCGTGGGAATCGGTTGCGCGTTTGTACACAGTTATAGCGGGAAGACTCGGGAAAAACTAGTACACGTTTATTACGATAATATTTCGTTTAGGTCTCGCCGAGCTTCGTATCTATAAAACAAAACATACTTTCGAAAATACGACGCATAATTATTATATAATTTATTTATATAGATATAAATAGATTTATAAGGTTTTTCCCCTTCAATACGTAAGCGGAATTCGACGTAATCTTAGTAGTACGATAATTGACGGTATAATTTCCGGATATTTGGAATTCAAAAAACAAAAAGGTTTTAGTTGGTGAAAAAATCGTCGTAATAATGCGCGTTTCAACGAACGAGAGCAGCAACTTGTTCGTCTGCATTCCCGGGAACATTTCACGCGGGACATTAGAAACGCCGAAAACTGAAATATATGCGTGTGTACTCGACAACGTCGACTTTGTTAGTTTCGTCGACGACGAAATTCGTACCCGAAGAGACGTACGATTTCGATCGATTCCGACGCAACAAATATTTTAAAATTAACCGAAGACGTTATGTATGTTCGCAGAACTGGACCCGGCCGAATTGTACGTGCCAGTCGACCCGAATAAGATTCCAAAGTTCTTGAACAAGCCGAGCACATACCAGGTCGTCACCAAAGACACTATTGTTTTGCCGTGCGAAGTATATAATCCGGGTAAGTTTCGATATCGGGACGTTTCGATATGCGCGTTCGCCGCGTATCGAACGGGGGAAATAACGGCCGTCAGCGGCGTACGAATGCTAAAAATAAACCGATTTAAACGTTTGAACCGTATATAAACGTGATTTGAACAATCGACGACCACAGCGGACGAATATCGACGATAATTATTTAGATCATCGTACGTACGCTATACGTCCCGATTATTTTCGAAATTTCGTCGACCGTTTCGATTAAAGTAACTACGTAACTTTTCGCCCGTGCAGATACGCTAACGGATACGTCCTTACGCGTAAATAGACGAGCGTCGGTATTTCAATAACGAACATCGTTACGAATACGTTTAGTTCGAAACATCCAATCACTTAGCGAACCATAAGAATTCCCGCCTTGTAACCTTTACGTTATCGGTTTTAGGCGTCTACGAGATGATTTATTGTGTAATTACGCACGCAAAACCGTTTCGCGATCGTTTCGTTTACGTTACCATTAATAAACGATATAATGAATAAGACGCGCCCGTTTTTCGGTCGGTAAATATCTCCGAGATTTTCCATTTTTCGGACGGGCGAGTATACACAAAAAATCAACGACGATATATTCCGTAAAGCGTTCCGTAATTGTTGCGCTACGATCGGAAAATTGGTAACGGGGAAATCCAAACGCCGGAAGTCGTAAAATTATGTATTCTTTTTTCCGACGAAAACAAAACGTCGAATAAATTTAACGTTAAATTAGTTCGGACTTACATTATTCGTCCGGTATCGTTATAAGGATTAAAATACAGCGTCGATAATAGGGATTGAAACGTTCCATAAATAATAAATATTTTCCCTTTCGGACTTTACGAAACGGTGAAAAAAAACGTACCGGGAATTACGTTTAAGACCATAAGTTTCTCGAAAATGTAACGTGTTTATTGGACGTTTGATGTTAGTACGCGTATATATATACAAATAAAACGAAAATTCCCGGGCTTACTAATAATAGTGGCTCGTATCACTCCGTCACGTTCCGTGAAATATTTATCGTTCGTTTAAACGCGCGACACCGCCGAAATATTCGTTTGGAAAACTTTTTATATTATTTATCTTATCCTTATAGTCGTACGTTATTGACCGCGCGTTTGTTATAGGTAACCTAACCGTCGCGGATTTCTGGACTCGCGCGTTAACGTCTCGCTGCCGTAATAAAGTGATTTATCAACTGTATCGTACATTGTCTATCGGGTACGTCCATTTTCCGCGTTTCGGAGTTTTTTCGCTTCCAACGCCCGGCGTTTTCGAATCCAAAGTATTCGCTATCGTAAACGTGATTTCCTATTATTAACGTACGCGTGCGTCCTTTATCGCGCGGTATTCGCAATTCGAGAAGGAAGAACAGGTACGACGTGGACATTTTATAAAAAAATCGTTTTCGATTCCGGTAAAAACAGAAACTACGATAAATCCGTTCCGTAAACGAATTTGTGTTTCGATATAAAAATCGGTTGTAGTTGGCGATCGGCGCGCGTGGCGTTCGGCGAAATGTCCGTAAATCGACGTCGTATATAATTCGTGAACGCTCCGAGTGGGTTATTGACGGGAGAGGAAACATTTTTCTAAAGTACGAAATAAAAGTTGAACGTTTCCGCTAATAATTCGTAGCTAGCGAAAAAATGTCGCTACAAACGTTTTCCGTAACGTTATTCCGAATAAAAACGTATATACTTAATCCAACTCAATGATAGTACGTACGTAACGTAATAGGCGTTTGAAGTACGAAAAAATTCCCCTCCGTAAAGGCGAAATAATATTTTTAAATCGAAATCAAAAGACGTCGCGAACGTTTTCCGTACTAAATTCCGAATATCCGTAACGAGTACGAAAACACGTAAAGGGCCCATCCCGAGCTCTGTGTTCCGATCGTTCACCGACGAGGACAAATAAATGGTCGCCGTCGTCGGGACTGCTGGGTTAACGGTAATTTTATCGGACAACCGATAATTATGTTTCCCGTGCCGAAATTCCGGCCAGAGGAGAGGAAGCCGTCGACGATAATAATATTTCGTTTCGGCGACGGTCGCCGAACGTGCGCGGAGTAATTCGCGCGAGTAAACAAACACCACGAGCGCGCTGACGAACGACATACAAAGAAACAAAGGAGACGGAACGGATACTGTACGAAGCTTTATAATAAAATACATAAGCGCGCGCGCGGTACATTTTAATATCCCGAGGGCCGCAAAAATGGTTTTGCCGAACGCCGTACAACGGTTTTTTCGTTATTTTTTTTTTTTTTTTTGTATAAAGAAGGTATTTTCCAGTCTCGTTTATTTTTACGAATTTGTAATAACATTTATAACGTCAACGTCACCGACACGTTTTCCGCGTGGTTCTTTAAATTTAAACTCCTTTTTCTCGAACAAATAGAATAATACGATCATTTCGAAAGTTTATGGTCGCGGTCTAACCATTATCGTATAATAAAAAAATAATATATATCTATACGGGCGCGCGTGTTTGTGTACGCGCGCGCAAATCCTCGTTGCAACCGCGTTAGGTGTTTTTTCGTTCGTTCGTTTTTTTTCCTCTTTCGTATTTTGTATATTATATTTTTATCACTAGAACAATAATTCGGGTTCACTAGCACACACCCACGTCGTTTCGGCCGGAGCAATAACTGTGCCGGCGTGTCACGCCCATATCGTTATATCCTCTCGTCCCCGGGGCCACCGACTTCGTGTCGCGCGATAACCGAAAATTCGTTTCGGACGGTTTTCTGAATTTCCCGCGGTGATCGCACCGCGGGCAGCAACCCCCGACCGCCCCCCCCTTCGTCCAATCGACCATTATAATACCGCCTTATACGCGAAACGGAATTAACAACGCGTTTCCTACTACTACGCGTCTTTAATCAGTTAACGTCACCCCGCGCGCCGGCAACTGCGCGACGCCAAGCGAATTCACGTCGTCGTCCCCTCTCGCTATTTGTCCGTTTTACGGGACGAGTACGTACGTGTCTCGCGAATTTTTCAATTTTGTTTTTACGACGATTCCTCGTACGTCCGTAATATCGTTACAGCACTCGTGTACGAGTATGTACACGCACACGTTTTGGCACGGGACACGTACGGCCGAGTGTAATAAATCACAAACCGTTTTATTTTTTTCCCGAAACGTAATTATTTTCGAACGGTAAATTGTTGTCGCGAAAGAATCGTCGTTGGAGGGAGCGGTACTTAAAATCCGTTTTGGAACGAAAACGTTATTTATCCTAATTCGAAACGATAGCGCGCGGTGGTGGTGATTCCGTATAAGCGAATTATACGGCGTGTGTGTTATTATTTTTAGTCGGAAACGGATTCGAGGATATCGATCGCGTTTATATGACTATGATTTATCGCTATTTACCCGAAAGTACGTATTCGGTATTCAACCGAGTAGATATTTCGTACTCGACGTTATTCGGTATTTCTTTAATTATTTTTTATCGGATTTTTTTCGTTCGACGTCGATTTTGTACTTGAATGGAATGGTGATTGACTGACGTCGCGAACTATAAACGTCGATTAACGAAACGGTAGGAAAACGGTACGATCGGAGAGACTGCCGTGCGCGGAGAAAACCGGACCTAACGACGTTGGCGACGCGATTAGTGTACCCGATCCGTGCATACCTGACTAACGTACCGAACGTTCGTATTTCGACCGCGTAATGGAGAACGAACGTCGTTCGAACCGTGTGTACGCCACGGCCACCATGCCCGGGGACCCACGGGCGACCTGTCCGTTCGTACCGTATTTTGTAAATTACGACGTTCGTGCGTTCTCGCCGCCGTTTCACCCGGCAGTCCGTTATTCCGGCGCGTTATTAATGAAAAACGAGAAAAAACTTCCGAAACTTTCTGCCTTCGCCCGGCGGGCCCCTCTCGGTACGCCGTTTTATTAATAGGCGCCGGACACGCGATATCGTTTAAAACTATTATACGCGTCGTGTAAATCTTCCCCGGCGCGCCGTAACTAACCGAGTTCATTAAGCCGTCACAACGGGTCCGTGTAAGCAAAACAGCGTCGCGGCCGTATAACGTAATAACGCGGCGCTTTTATTGAGATTAAAACACCGGCGACGGTTAGGTTTTCCCTTCTTTACCGCCCTGAATAATGTTTAAACGATCGAATTTTCGTTTACACTCGCCGAATAGTACCACTCGACGTGTTCGAATTGGATCGTTTTACGATCCTGTAACCGTTATTATTATTATTATTATTAGTATTCGACTCGGCGTGCGCAATAGCGATCGACCCGTTTGACTTTGTGCCCGTTCCCCGTCGCTGTCGTCTGTAAACGAATTCGGCGATTCCAATTGGTCGTCATTGGCCGCGGTCAAAATAACGCTTTGTTCGTTATCGTTTCGTTTTTTCGCCCGTATGTCTTCTAACGACGGTAATTACACGCCGTTGACGAAAATAATAATAATAGTTAACACGGCCAATAGGTCAACGTTGTTCTACCTTCATTTTCCGATTGAACTATTACCACCAGCATTCGGCGGTCGATTTCGAGCGAATTGAAATCCGTTACAAACACGCGTGTACCGAACGTGTTTATGTCCAACAAATATATTACGAAGATAAACGTGCGTGTACATATATATTTATAATTTGGGACCTAAATTGTCACTGTTAATCGCGAGATAATAAACGAATCTCGTGTTTACCACCTGCTGGAGTTGTTCGATCGAAAAAACCTATATTATCCGAACTCGTTCGAAACGATCGACGTTGATCGTAGATTTATTTTTGAAAACGAGAAACAACATCGACGTAACAACTAAGTCGGTACGATTAGCGAACCGTTCGCGTACACGATTGGTGATGGAGAACATCTCTATTTCAAATCCACCATCGCGACAGATCCGAACACGTATGAACCGTGTTCGGGACGCGCGGATTTCTAAAAGCAAGCGATTGATTGGGCGTTAATAATTTGGAGTCCGAGTGAGTGGTCCGGACTATTCGGCACAATAACATTAGAAATCGAAAGGACGTATAAAGGCCACATCGCGTGTTATCTGACAAATGTCCCGTCTAATCTAATGTTCCGCAAGATTTAGGCGCCTACTTTTTACGGTATAAATTAAAACGCCTTTTTCTAATTGTATTATATTCCGCCGGAGCCGAACGAACGGGCCTTATCTCGGCACGCGCGCGCGTACGACAATTTTAAACAATGTGAAAAGTACGCGCGTCGTATACTTCGCTATAATTTTATCGCGTAATTTATCCGTTATTTTCGGCAATTAAATACGACACAAACAACATTCCCCGCGGTCAGTGATATTTTGACTTTGATTTTTAATAAAAAAAAAATTCATTTTTTCTAATTAAAAACTATTTTAATAACTCACTTCTCGGTCATAATATTGTATATTTGTTTCGCTTCGACGTGACATCGTTTTTATCGAAATTACAAAAAAAAATTGTTTTTTCTAGAATCTTTTGCTATTATTAATAAATATAATTACGTTATAATTTCTATATCAACGAGGTTTCGTTGTTCCACCTTAAACGTTATAACATTTAGTCCTATTCAAATTCCGAAATGAAGTTTATTTTACGTTCGAGCGTAATATTAATTTTTTAGTAATCGCGTTCAATTTTCATTTTTTTAATATAACATTACGTAAGTTATTTATAATATCCACGTAATATCGACGTAACTTTTTTTTAATATTTCCTAAGTATCCTGAGACCTTTTATTTTAGGTTTACTCCGTACTGTAGCGGAATATATAAATATAAACGATACGCCTTTACTTGTCCACAGCCTACGTATATTAAAGTTACTAATGAAATTCTTACAGTTATCTGAACGAGTAAACGTTACACTATAATGACACTAAGGGTTTTCTTATTATTACGGTCCCTAGAAAAACTATTACTTTAAACGCGCATTTCGCTTATTAATTTTATATTTTGCGTTAATTACCGAACATAATAATTAATTCCTGTAAATTTATATATATATATTTAAACGAAAATAATAGGGGTTATGGTCTACAGTATTTTGAAAATACGATCGATTAATTATTAATATTTTTCTTTTAAAACTTCGTCGTCGTTTCGCGTCTTAATATTTCCCCTTGATCTAATAAATTATTCAGAGAAAACACGATCGCTAATTTTGCGTTAAATAATAGCGGCGTTTGAACTATTTAACTTGGAATATTTTAATTACGTTTGAAAATAGTATTCGACGATATTTACCCGCCGCTCTCGTCCGCGCCGACGCGATTCGACCGCGTTTTTGTCGTCTTTTCGTTTTAAAAAAAAAAATTAATCGAAATGTAAATAAACGTTATAGCGCGCGAAACGAAAACCCGGGCCGGGATGAGAAACCTAATACGTTTCCTTACGTATCATCGAAATTTGAAGTTACCGGACTACCGACACGCAAATGGCACCGAAACTCGGGCTATACGACTAGGTGGGATGGCGTACAACACCGCGCACAGTAAATACGGTGGTTTTATATTTGCAATTCTCGTTTTCCCGCGGAACCCGTCGTTATTCTGGTGGGCCAGGGAGTTTTTTCATTTCGTAGCGTGGCGCGACGGAAACGCAATTAATCAACTTGACAAGGGCGATTTTTATAAACATCGTTCTATACATCTTCGTAATTGTACGAGATTAGGCTTGGACGGCAAAGGTTAATCGTTACAATCCAATTTTCCGCGTTCGGGATGGCCGCGGACGCTACTACCGTGTATTTTAACAATAATAACGCGCAACGAACGCCCCGCAATTTATATTACGATTTGTGCAACAATAATAATACGCTTTTCTTTCGATACACTAATGATTCGTTCGCTCGGTCGTCGATTATTTGTTGTCACTGCCGGTCGTAATGTTTAATTGAACGTTCGCATTTCACGTTGGTAATTCACTCCGTCGATTCCCGCGGAACGTACGCCACAATTTTCAAATTATTTATATCGTTCGATCCGAATTCGTACCGTGTAGCACACATACACACTCGGACGTGCGAGGTTGATTAACGTAAACTCTTAAAACGTTTTTTTTTTCTCTTTTCGGGGTAGTTTTTTTCCGTTATCAAAGAACGAAAAAGTGTATTCATCGTGAAACGAAACCGGGAGTTTTCTTTTAGACGCATAAAAATATGAAAGTAGAAAGAAAAAAGTAATTCCGAACATAAAACCACGGTTAAAATAGCCCGAGGGAACACCGCGTATACGCCCCGCGCTTTACAAAAACATTATTGGTTCACGGTAAATATTTAGCGTTCTTAGTCAATAGGCGCGTCACTTGGATGAAACGTATTGAGAGCCGAATATAATAATTGTTACGAACCCAAAATAAGCGGCAATTCGGCAATTTCTACGCTCGCTCGTTTTCTACGCAACGTCCGGTACCGCGTTTTACCCAGAATAACTCGAGTACGGAAATTATATTGCGCGAAAATTGAAATCGGAACGTTTCGCTACGCGATTTTCGTACGCGGTTACCTAATCGATGGTCGTGAAATAGTCGTATGGTCGAGAACGTAAACGGTTACCCAAAACGGACTGAATATAACGTCGGTGTGAGGATAATCGGACGGTTTTACATTTACCAGTGTAATGGACGATTCGAGGACGACGTCCGAGAGTGAGTATTCGATTCGCGTGAACCCGACGACTGTAAAATGTTAATGCGCCCCATAGCCATTTTGTGTACACTCTATTTGCGAAACGCGTGTCGTTGTTACACGCCGGTCGTGTCCGCCATTTCGAACGCGCGTTCCGGCGTTCGAAAGCGGAAAAGTCGACCTAACGTCGTCGTATCACGCACCGACCAAGACATTTATGACGCTCCGTATATGGGACGCGCGTGAACGTCGATTTAACTATTTCGCGTTCAACGCCTCCGTACGCTGCGCGCGATTTTTTCCCCGTCCGACGAAACGTTTCGTTAAAATCGCGAAATTTCACACCGATTAATATAACGCGTATTCTATTACGGTACCGGAAATAATATTGTTCTATTACAGAAACGCTATATTCTGTATTAATAATGTCATCGAGCGGACGAGCGTATAAATTCGTATTTTGAACGCGCGCCGTCGCGTACAGTCAATTTCGTAACAATAATAACGAGCGCGTAGACTTATTCGAAATATGCTGTTCGCGTTATAATTAAACGTTCGATCGCGGTAGAGTAGCGCGCGAAATAAACGCCGTTATTTTCCACCGAATCCAATTGCCGTCCTGTATGCCCTGTAAGTAGTAAGCTCAAACGTCCGCGCGTCGATTCGGTTTTAAACTAATAAAATACTGGGTAAATTATTCGAAACCGCCACTTTTCCATCTTCGGACCGACGCTCGTTAATTACGTAACCGTATATATATATATATTCCAGAGAATTTCGTGCTGGCTTGGAAAAAAGGGATAGCCATCTTGACGGCTGGTACGACGAAGGTGACGCCCGAAGAACGTATCCGGATCGTGGAAGGATATAACCTGGAAATCCGTAACGTGCACGTGAACGACGCCGGCAATTACATCTGTCAGATAGGGACGCTGGAACCGGTGGAACTGAAGCACACGTTGAAAATACTCAGTGAGTAAACCGACCGCGTCCGACGACCGTAAATAATTATTTCGCTCTCGATCGTTAACGATCGGCGCGTGTTAACAATACGCTCGCTATGGAACCGCTAGACGATCTATGGGGCGAGGGGTGTATGCTAGACGGGAACAACCGAACGTTATATAATTGTCTCGGGTGAGGGAGGCGGGAAATCCGTCGTTAAATGTGTTGGCGTGGAAACCGAACGTTGACGAGCACACGACGCGACGAAAACCAACCGTGAACGCGTTTCGACGTATTTTTCCTACAACTCTGTGGACGTTTGTTGTCTCCGAAACACGCCCGTCGTTGTTGTTCTATGACCGACGCGAACACAAAATCGAATAACCGAGTACTCCGTATCGTACTCTCGATATTAAGTCGTAACGAACAATTCGTACGTCTGACGAAGTTCGTAATTTCGAATAATTGTAAATAATAATGATAACGGACGTTTCGTATTTTCCGTTCGCGCGTTCATTCATACGAAACGACCGTCCATCCATACTCTACGGCGATAAGAGTCAATTCGTTAACTATGGATTCGGCGGAGAGCAAAAACAACCGCGATATACCGGCCGGTTATCGATTAACGAACAATATTAATTAACGTCGTTCGCGTCCGATCGAATTTTCATTTTCCCGTATTCGCGGGAAAATAGACGAAACGTGTACGCGAACGCGTCGAAATCCGAGCCCCAATTATTATTACATCGTAGCGCGTCCGACGCCGTTATTATAATTTGTTCAATTACGCCCGATTTTCGCGGAAACATTTAGGATTCGCGTTTATTATTGCGAATTCGAAGCTCGATGTTTTTCGGATTTAACGAAACTCGTAAAAAAAAAAAAAAACGTTCGACGGATTGGATGATTGCGGCGTCCGACGAAGACGGAACACCGCCACCGTAACGGTGTGTAGGATCGCGTAGCGCGTTAAAAATTTATTTCGACGTTCGAACAACACCGATGGAATTCGGCGAAACGGTACGGTATAAACAATATAATACGATATAAAAATATCGTCGTAACGTCGATTGTAAATAATATTATATCCCGCGCGCGCGATATCGACGTTTAGTTTTCGAAAATGTCACACGGAACGCCTTAAGTAAATCGTGTCACGTTCCGGGCGTCCTATAAATAAATCGTAGACTACGGAGTGGCGTAGCCGACCGACGAAATCTGTTGTTCGGCGTCGAGAAAAAAATTACCGAATAGTATAAAAACTTAATAACGCGGGGGCAGTGAACGAAAAACGACGGCCCCGAACGGAACAGGAATCGTTCGACGAATTTACCAAAAGCCGATACTCGTGGCCGGTATACGAAATCGACGCGGCCTCGTTTATAGTAACGACCGTGCAACAAATAAACGAACGTTCGCGTCGTTCACGTGGGTCGTGTTTTATTTCGCGCGAATAATTACGTTCACAGTTTCGTAATCGTCGCCATACGATTTGTAATTGCCGGATTATATCGTTCTTTTCTCTTGGTATCCATAGCTCGGGAAAACGCGTAATTCGTTAAAAACCCGTTCGTTACATAGCCAATCGTTCAGCAAAGGTGAACGTTTAAATTTAAAATTCGCGTTGAACAATCGAACGCCTCGCACATTTGCCGTCCCTCACGATTTTCGGTATTTACGCGTGTAGGCGCGCAGTAAATAATAATTATTAACGCGCGTCGTCGACGATTCCGAAGGGTTCTTGGTGTTTTGTACGACGTACGTAGTAGCGCGCACGGTGCTACGAAAGGGACAAGAGAAAATCCAAATCCGAACCAAACGAAAGAACTCGTCGCCCGTTCGTCGTAGGTTATCGAATCTGTTTGAAAATTGAATATCGTCCGGTCGCGGGCCTTATCGATTTTTCGTCTATCATTTTGGCGTAAAACGCTACGGAAATTACGTCGTTAGCCGCCGCGCCCCTTCACGGACGTCGCAACGGCGGACTTCGCGTACGATTTAATGCAACAATATATCGCGGCATTTGAATAAATATTCAATAAATAATTTAATAACGCGGGCCGAGCGATCCGTAGAATATTGATGATATTGCGTAGGCGCCGGCTAATTTATAGGCAACTATTAGAAATAATACGACGATAAATTGCCGAGCGTAATATTTTTCGTTCGTCGTTTCGCGCGTAATTTTCGATTACCGTTTACGCGCGCGTCCGTTATATAAATGTCGCGTTTAACGGAGACGGTGACCGACTCCGGGGACGAAAATTGAACGATACGACGAATTCTGCCGTCGCGCGTGCCTTACGGACAACTTGTTGCGGCGTACGTGTACACGCTCGTTTTTAAACCGTCATCGCGCGTACCGAAATAGTTCTTTCGACAAAAATCGTAAAACGCCCGAATACGTACGCGAATTATGAACGCGTCGATCGGAATTCGTTTTACAACCGAAGTAAAAATACCACGTCGATATCGGTCGGACGTGTGTATCGTGCGTAAAAATCCGAATTTTTCTCGATGCCCGTCCGTAATTAAATTCGTTTTAATCGTATACCCGTAAAAACGGCCATCGCGAAATTTTTATTGCGGAAACGTCGAATAATGCGTTTCGTATAGCTCAAAAACAAAAGAACGAAAATTGTCGTCGTAATTACGTTTTCTTTTGTTTTCTCGGGTTTATTTATATTTTTTTTTATTTTCGAAATAACTACCCACGTTCTTTTTTCGTTTTGATATTAATATTTTACGATTCGTTTTAATATTAATATTTCACAATTTATATGTTAAACTAATGCCGGTAACGAATGGGGAAAAAAAATCTACGCTTTTTCGCGGGAGTAGTAAATATTCAAATTATAGCGCAATATTATTCGGTTACCTTTTCCCATCTCGGGATCTTACGAGTCGACTTAAAATACTTCGAGCGGACATTTTTCGAGATTTTCCAGTATAATCTTTGCTCGGATTAATTTCCGCGTATATATTTTATTCGTGTTACTTTTTTTTAATTAAAACCGTATTCGTTTATAAAATTGATATAGTTAAATTATATTTAAAAACTGTTTAAACGTATGATAAATTATGTTAAGCGCTTTCTTTGTTTACGATTATAGAAACGTCAGTTTGAATGTTTTTTTTTTTATATTTTCGGACTACGTGGTGAATTCGTTTAATGCGAAGAGCGTACGAAATACATTAAAAATGTTCGTGAATAGACGTTTTCGAAATTGTCGCCGCAGAGATATAAACTACCTCTAATAAATGATAACGAATCTACTTTATTAACCGGCAATTTGTTCGTAAATACAAACATAATGGAAGATGTGCTTCACATATTACTGAGGGCTTTATTCGAAATTAGTTTTGTTCTAAGAATCTCGAGTTTTCCACTTAATACTTTTCAAGGAACGTTTCGGTTCTGTTATTTGTACGCAAGTTTTTTATAATGACTCGCTCGATTCGAATTCGTACGACGTAATATTACGTAACAGAAACCGTATACGAAATGTACGATTAATAATAAATTATCGTCCGCGTACACGGCATCGTTTCCGCGTCGTTCTTAAATCAACGCGTCGACTGATCGTACGAGAACGCGGTTTTTAATTTGGAATCCGTTCGCGTGTAGCGTTAACTAAAACAATGACTTTCGGTCGAAACGTTCTACGAACACGCCGATCGAATAAAGTCGGGCGAAATATTTAAATAGATACCAATAATCGGAATGACGGTTTAATTACGAACAGCTAATAACCGTCTTTTATAAACGGTACGCCATATATATATATATATCGATATCAACGGACCGGAGGAGGGGATTAAGTATCGTATGTCGGTCAGAACGTTTTGTGTACTCGAGCGTTTTATAACGCGGAGAAATATTTTAAAACACCGAACGCCTTTTTTATTCCAGTATTAGAATATAATTTCGCCGATTTATCTTACTAAGTATCCTCTTAAATAGCCTTAATTCAAAAAATCGCATCCGTCTCCATTTATTTAACTATCATAATTTTTCAAACGCCGTTCTCTTTAGATGTTCACATTACCGACCGTGACTTAAACGTAATAGATTTTTAAAAGCAAATATATGTACGCGCGGCATTACGCGATGATCTTAAAATTAATAAATTACCCGTAGTTACGTGAACGCGTTCGCCGTTGAACAGGATTCTTGCGCGTAAATAATGTAACAAATTTACTTACCGATCGCGTCGGCTTACAGATTCGTGGTGAATTTCGCGGTTTTTTTTTGTTCGTATTGATTTCACGAGAGAAATCGGACGGGTTCGCGCGTACACGATTATTAACGGGACACAAAATGTCCACGGTGACCAGGTTAACGAAAAGTCGTTTTCGATTAGAGACGCCGTTAGCGGTTTTTACGCGACGCGTGTATCGTTGCCGTCCATAATTGTAGACGCCTACGTTACTTACCGGTACGACGCGTAGACCGAACGACGCCGAAACGAATTGCCGCCCGTCGTTCGTGTTGCCCTCGCGTCGGCGATAATAACATATTTCTTTTATTACGCGGGAAACATTTCGCATTCCCGGATCGTCCTATTGCTTTTTAAAGTTTTTAGGTATAGGGGCACCGCGCACGCGGATACTAAACAGAAAGTTTCCAGCTCACAACAACATCCCATGGCCAAACGTTAGTGCTTATATACGTATAATATATATTATACATACATACATAGGCACGCGTGTATACGTGTATGTATATATATATATATTACACATACGTACGCATTTTAAAAAGGCCAGTTGTTGTTTTATAGCCTCTAACATGGTTCGTTCGTGTGTACATAATTGATTTATTCGTTTTCTATGTCTGAAACGCAAACACAACGAAATAGTAATAGAAGCGCAACAAATATATATATATATATATTTATTATATATTATACACGCGTTTGTGTGTGTGTGTAAATATACATACATATATATATATATATTCGTACGTATATAGTGTGTGTAGCTATTCATATTATCCCTTTTTCCCCTCTTTTACTATCCACCTTTAAGTTTTACGTACCCATTTTTTCTTCCTCCTCGGCCACTCACCCACCCAATCATCCATCCGCCGTACGCACGCGCTTCACCGACTTCTACAACTATCGACAGTTATGGGTTTTCGGAATTTCTCGTTATTGTTACACCCGCGTCCACCCTATTATTATTTATTTTCCACCCAGGTCACCCCGGTTTTAATACCGAAAATCTCCCCTTATCGATACGCCTACCTATATGTGCACACACACACACACACACACACACGTAAGTATTCTACGATGATTCTTGTTACGCCGGGGAGATTGGAGCACTTCGAGTACCACCGAGGTTTACAGTCTCAAATATTTCGGTTGCGCACGAGCCGAAAACGAAACACGAGGGCCGAGAGACACGTACTCGTTTAAAATCGAATTACTTTCTAAAAACTATATTTTCTTTTCTGGAGAGTCTGACGGATAATCTTTTTTTTTTGTGATTTTACCGAATAATCCATTACCGAATTGTATCGACGTGGTACCTATTCGAAATAGTTTCAAACAAATACGGCACAGACTACTGTAGAAATGAAATTTCGCCAAGTCCGTAAAAGGCCGAAAACTAGTGGTCGTTTTCTCGGGCGAATAAAAAAATAAATCTGCTTAACGATGTTGGTTTTTTCGCTATTTACAAACACGTTTTCCGAGTTTTCTCGCCATCGTTTACGCGAACGCATAATTAAACGTTTTTATCTCGGTCTTTACAATCGAAATTACGAATTATTTCAACAAATAACGGTAAACACGATGGGGGGTGAAATTCGCACGATTACCGAGTCGCGTAAAAAACCACATATTTTTCAATTACCTACTCGAAACTAAGTATTAGCTATTGCGAGACAGTGCGTGTCGGGGTAACAATATAATGGCTTCATAAACGTTAGCGTTATTAATCCGGACGGAAATAACAAGTTTAAATAGCCTCTTATTAATAAACGGTTTGTGGGCAGATTTCTATTCGTTATATTTATCTTAACCCTAAAACGTTACTTTCAACAATTAAAAACCGGCGTAAACGTTCGCTTCGTTTTAAAAATAATAATCGTGATACCAACGGATTATGTACGTAAATGGAAAACTATATATATATTCGACGGTGGTTTCGCTTTCGCCGTTTTATTTCCGGTCACTATTTGATCGCGTTAATCGCAAACATCACTAGTACCAACAAATCGCAATTTGACAAAGTTCAAAACGAAAAAACCGAAACGATTTTCTATTTCCACGATTAAAAACGTGCGCTCTATGTTTTTGGCATTCGAGTTTGCACTCTCAATATCCGAAAAAATCGCTACGATTTTTCATTAGATATTATATTTCGAGCTTTCAAAACGATATAAGCGTACAGGTCGGCTTTCAGACATAAATATATATATATATGTATATATAGGTCGTATAAATAAACTCGGCGAGTATTTGTAAATGTTGATTTTTTTACAAGGTCTCCGGATATAAAAAAACTTTTAAAAGCTCCGCTATACAAACTAAGACAGTTTTCATTGCGTTTTTAAAACGTAATATACGTCTTCATTTACTCGTTATTTACATAATTGCGCGAGATTCGAGCCATTCAACTACTGTACGTTTAAACGTCGTTAAAATCGTTAGTTTTCTCCGAGAATGAACGTAATTGAATTTATTTCGCCAAGGTTTTATACGGCGCACAATGCGTGCGCGCGCGACGTAAATTATTTCGATAGCGTTATTTTTTAAAAGAGCGCGGACGGCTGTCGCGGATTTATCGCGAATAAGAATAACGACGAATCGCGTCCGTGGGCCAACTCGAACGGTTCGATAATTAACTGTCGCCCACGGCAATATTAATTCCCGTTATGTTCCATCCATAACGTTCGAAATTGGAATTCGTTCGGCCCGTTACGTTTTTTTTAGTTCACGCCGTCGAATCCCGTGACGCCAATATTCGCGCGCCCTCGCCGTCACCGTGACGCGTACGCTAAAATCGCGACGCAATCGGTTTACCCGGCGTCCATCATAGAACGAGCGGCGGTTTCGTTTTTGCCCATAATTCGTTCGTCCTACACGCGATTCAGTATACGATCGCCGGTGTGTCGTTACGGCAATCGGTAGTTATACACTTAAAACGCTTACTGTCGCGAGAACGCCGTAAACGGTGCTAATAACGTTTAAATTCTATCTCTACGTCTTATAAAAATATTATATTACGAAAAGGCCTATACAAGAAGACAAAAAATAAGACGTTTTTCTCCCGCCACCAATATTCCGGGCAATAAACCGCGTCGTCGAACGTATTTCTTTTACGACTAATCAATATTTAATATCGTTTTGTTTTTCTGTTTTTTTTTTTTTTTTTTTTTATTTCCGCCAAGGTTCATCGGCATAACTTCGAACGGGAAAGTGCGCGCGAAAAAAGGATCGGACGTCACACTTCAATGCAATTCCACCGGCAACCCGTTGCCGAAAATCACGTGGTCCCGTAAGGTAATAACGATTGTTTCGCGCTTTTAAATACGCGTACGTAAACGCGGTATACCACTACGCGCGCTTAATACGTCTACCGTCCGATTTAGATATTGTCCGTGTGACGACTAATACGAAGAAATACGACGTTCGCGAATTCGGGCTACGTCTCGCATACGTATATGGTGACTATACCGGTCGTTCGTCTAGTGTCGCGTATAAATAAAAACGTCGGAGGGAACCGTATTCCTTTTTTTTTTTGAACGAAAATACTTCCGCACGTACAATGGTGTAATTACGTTCGAACTTGCGAAAAATACTTTTTTGTTCTCTTACCCGACAACGATGACGTTAACCGGATAGGGTTCCCGTATAGTTCGAGTAAAACGGTTAACGATACAACAATAACCGTCAACGTATGATACGTTATTAGGAATAACGTGAGGGCGTATAATGTTCTAGCCAAATAACGACCACGTACGTTTTCCGAACGAATTTACCGAAATAAATTAGATTTAAATCTTCGTTTCGAAATAAAAACAGAATATATATTTATCGCGCGGTGATTGACAATTATCGCGGCGTTGCATAAACCGTGTACGTACTTCGAATGGGGCACAACCGGGCCTTGGAATCCTAGCCCCGACGTTCGACGTCGTTAAAAACGCATTCGTCTTGTCGTCGGCTTTCCACGGCGACTAATTCCGAATTGACGAAATTGCGTTCGAAAAATTGCGCGCGCCGCGCATAACTCGCCGAATCGTCCGCGATAATACGAAAACAGGAAACGATTTCAACCGTTCGCCCGACCGACCGGTCTTAACGTCAAAACAAACGAAAAATTAATTAAACGAACGGTAGACGCGGAATTATTGCCCCGTGCGTCCGTAATCGTTATTATTATGGGGCCGGGCGCTGTTAATGTATGGTATTCGGAGATGGAACGGAATTTATAGTAATAAAAAAATAACGCGCGGCAATAACAAGAAAACTCGACTACAATCCGAAAGGCTTTGACGACAATAGAAAATATTGACGTTTCAGGGCTCCGTTCCAATAGAACTCGATTTAATTCCCGTTTAACGGCGTTACCGAAATGATTAGAATTTCGACGGTACGCTACGTACATTACGAAAACAAAAATGAGCAACGTTCGAAACGGTGAAATATAATTTCGCGTTACGGACCCGGCGAAACTCGTTCGATTGTCTATTCGTTTTTAAATCGTCGAATTACTCGCGAAAACGTATTAACTCAACTTCCACAATGGCCGTTTTACGAATTAATTTTTTCGACAAAAACTTACAAAACGTTTTTCGTCGGTGGTTATATATATATATATATATATATATAAACTTGGCAAAATGAGTCCAGCTAGAGGAGAGTGGCCGCTACTGAGAACAACGTCGGTTTATTCGAAAAAGTATTTTCGTTTAAACGAAACTTTTAAAACCCGATCGACAGTGCTGTTAGTAGAAGTTTTATAAACCGCAAATTGTATTTAAATAATAGTTACGTTGATTTGTTTTTTTTTCCCCAAAAATATAAGCCATAAAAAAATTAAAAAGAAATTTTTTTATTCTTTTTTGTTTTCGTTATTCCTAAGAATTAAAATTAATTTGAAAGTACGTTTATTACGAAATGGGCGTTGTTTTTTTACAACGGTTAAAAATGAAACAAAACTTTTATAAAACTACAACCGGTCGAACAAATACGTTCGTCGGATTTCCACAGATACGGCCACACGGGGCGGTGTGGGCACAACCGCCGTTAACAACGGCTGAAATTTCTTCGGGTCCGTTAGGTAAACGGATGAGGGTTGGGGGTATACGTGCGTTGCGGAAGGCCGACGGAGTTCCGGCGCGTCCTAACAACAATTATCCGATTTCTTCGGCGAACCTTCCATCCTCCCCCGCCCCTTCCCCCACACAACCACCGGACGAACGGCGAGCCCGTTTTAAATTCCGCGCAACATCTGATGTACATAATTTAAGGCCCTCTATTCGTACGTATATATATATATATATTCGTCGGACGAAACACGCGAAAGAAAAACACATAAAATTCATCCACGGGAAATGCCTCCGACGCGCAGGGACGCCGCTTCGTGGGGTGCGTATATATATATATATATTATTATTATTACCCCGTTTGGCCAACACCGAGACCCATCCCCGCCCGTAGACAATTCCGCCGGGCCCCGTGATCTCTACGCTGACGTTTTATTATAACGGCTCACTGGATATATTACCGTTTGACTTATATTGCCTGTAGATTCTGCATATTACCTACATTTGGACGTATACCTTTTTAACAATATTCCCCCGCCGCCGTCGCGAGGGTTATATTTATTTTTTATTCCTCCTTCACCCGACACACACACACGCGCGTAACGCCAACATCTTACCGATCGTCCAGCGCGCGCGTATTATGCGCATAAACGATTTGAAAAGCGAAAAATTTCGAAGATTAAATTATTATTCGCGTTCCTTCGCCACGAAACCACCACCCGATAACGAATGACGGAGAAAGGGAAATAATACCTTATACGGATCACGGCCATATATACACTTTTAATCCGACGAATTCCCTCGTATTATTTCTTTACTTCTTTTTTCGCGAGGTCCTATCGAGGGAAATAAGAAGTTATTGGGTTTTTTCCTCGAAAAACACTTTTTGCGGCGATAAAAGTGATCCGAAATTACATTTCGCGTATCGTTCGATTCGACGTCAACCGTTTATTGTACTTTGTGTATAACGAACGTTTAACGTTCTCAATTTTCGTTCCGTTTATCAAAGGTTCGTGGAAGCGAAACGTCGTTAATTTAGAACCAAACGAAAAATTCGAACAACGTCCCGACGATTATAGCAACCTTAAACCAACAACGTGTAACGTGTCCGTTATTTATTATTCGTTCTTTCCGCGCCGTTTAAAATCGTCACGAGTTACGGAGCAACTTTTTTTTACGCGAACGTTTTAAAATCATTTCCGCGCGCATAAATCGACTTTTTACAACTATAGTTACGTAAGCATATATATGTGCATTATTTATTCCGACGAAATATGGCGTAGTATTATTGTTGTTAGTTATAAGTAAAAATACTTCGTATAGTCGTGTATAGTACTTGTGTAGTTTGGCGGTGAAAGATATTTTCCTTATAAACCCGAATAGTGGTGCGCTTTACCCGCGTCTCTATACCGTAGATACTCTTCAGACGATATTATCCGACGACATCGTTCAAACTGTTGAATGGGCTCCCGGGGGTACCCCGAACAATTCGAAAACTTTTTACCGAAATTCTCGACGTATTTTATGTGAAACGTGTTACGCGAAAAACGATTGGGCCGTGTATGACACACATACGCGACCAGCGATTTTCGTTGACCAATCCTTGTTCAAAGATTTCAAACGCGCTATTGAAGTGTGCGCCGACGATGCTGGGACAAAGTGGGCCGAGATAGGGGCGACCTCTTTTTTACTCGCAAAATTAAATTAAAAGTATTTTTCGTATCAGTTAATAGAAAATAAACGGTCCGAACGCCAGTGGCGGCGGATCAAGGCGAACGCGTATATTTACGCGTGTGAAATTTTCTGTTTTCATACCGCCAAATCTATTTGTTTTCTATTAATTATTCCACTTAACGTTTCGAAATACCGAGGGGGACGATATTTCAAATAGATATTCCGTCTTGAGAAGTTTCCAAGAGTTAGATTCAATCAATATGTCTTATCACGAAAACGTAAAAACAATAATATCGGATACCTATTACGAAAACCGCTCTATTTTTGATATTAAATTGTAGATTAGGATTTATGCCGAAAACTAGCGTGCTTTATTCGAGTAAGCTTTCAATTTTGGAAATAAAAAAACGTATTTTTATAACCGAAAATATCGTTTTTGCTTTATTTTATAACTTCTTTAAGCTTTTAGTATAATGATATACTTGGCTCGATTTCTGTTCTAATGAAACATTTTATTGCCGAGAGCACGTGTCCTATGTGTCGTCCTCCCGTTAAATCCGCCGTCGCTAAATATATATTTTCGAAAAAGTAATTCGTTATCGTACCGTCACACTCGTAGACGCCCGATAATATTAAAACGGATCACTATACTTAGGTATATATACGCAGAGATCGCGTCGAATTAATTTTCAAACGTGGTATTGGATATTATTTGTTTTCGTCGACGCTTTTAAACAATTATTTTCTACGTGGTCGTTTAGAACGGCGCGACTGTTTCTGGCGTAATAGTTATTATACTGGCATATTTCGAATTATAGATTACGCGTTCCGAAATCTGAAAACCCGTCGCCTATCTCGCTAATAAACCGCGTACGCTCGAAATCGTCTCCGGTTAATAAATGTTATCGCGCGAACGTTATTTTCATTTTAAAGGAATAAATATTTGTAGACGCCCGAATAAGCTTTCGTACGCAAATGAATCGAAAGCGAGCGTTTCGAAATATTTGCGTGTTAAAAAATTACTTTAGCGTCTCACTTCACCATCCCCTACCCCTCCACGAATATTCGTTACGCGAAATATTAACGAGGACACTCTAGCGTCGTCACTGCCCCAAGCGCGCGCAAAAACGAACTTCTTTTAGAACGCAAATAGCGGCCACGGCGCGTTGTTGTCGATATTAACCGAAATCGCAATTTCGGCAAATCGTTGTTTCTACGGGCCGGTTTCCCGACGCGTTATTAACCCGAAATTATTACGCGCCCGTGTTCGATACCCGGAACTCATACGCTCGAACAGTGGGCGCGAGGTGATACGAACATTTTTAAACGCCAACACGCGTTTATATATTCGCGGCGAACGAGTTCGCGGGTGAAACGGCGCGAATTCGCCAATACCGGGCAAACGGGACGCGTCCGGCCAATCGAAATTTGCCACCGGTATTTTTCGACGTTTTCCGGTACAACACGCCACCGGTAATCGCGCGTTATTTATCGTTCGTATTATTTAATATCGTTCGTCCGCGCGCGCGAAACATTTGTTCGCCCGGCTAATCGTAATATCGGTAATTATCGCTCGCTATAATACAGGTGCGCGCGCTGTATATTATCGCGATTAGTCGTTATTCGGCGGTCGCGGTCGATTGAATTATACGAAATACGTTTTATATATATATATATATATATGTATATTCGCCAATATAACGTGTGCACGCTGGGCGGCGTGTACGATATTAATTACGATACGACACCGGGCCCCCAATGAGAGGGTACCTGCTCGTAAACTACGCGTTGTGTCGATTGAACGGTGAATTAAAACGATAATAGGATTTGTTTGGCCGTTGCGTTCGGCCCAACGTGAACGCGAAATACCAATAACGCGGTCGGCCAATTCGCGTACCGGCGGCTGCGACGGCAGTAGCTTTGGGTGGAGGCGAGGGGGGATCTCGACCATATCGAAATCGTGGTGTTGGCCCGAGCGATTTGTCTACCGCCGCCGACCGGACGAATAATCGGGTCCGGCGGCGATGTAGACTGTTCGCCGCACGTCCGTCCGTCGCCAACGAAACGGATTCTTTCAATTCGCGTAATCGCGGGCGCCGTTGTTTGACGAAAACCGTCGTTTTTCCCGCTCGTGTTTTTATAAAATCGGCAGGCGAAAACATTAAAAACTGTACTATCGGCCGTCCCGTATTCAAATTGTTAAACCGTCGTCATCATACGTTTTGAACGCTAATCGATAACGTAACAATTGAATCGGAAATAACAACGTTAATTTCGCTCAACGGCTACATACGGCGCGTTCGTCCAATTAGTACGCAATTTTCAACGTTCCGAAGTGGCCGGTTGAAAATTGTATAATCCTCCCGTTAATATACACCGGACAATCCGGCTGTGGATTTCTCAGCGATTCCTACAGCGCGGATTTCTCTTTTTTCAATTACACGATGAGCCGTTAGAACACGCTATAATTCCTACACGTTTCGCGGCCATGGTCAATATTATTACGGGACGGTTAATCGTTCGTTATGTAAATATATTTCAAAAAATCAAACGGAATATTGGAACGGGTTTGACACGATAGTTTTAACGTTCTCGGATACCTACGGGTGATTATTCAAAAATAATTCCGACGCTCTGTCCGCGTCCTATTCTCGTAAAGCATAGTGGTGGATATCGCCGTACATTTACAGCCTTTTTAAAAAACCCGCCCGAAACTAGCGAGTTTAGATGAATACGCGAATATGATTGTAAAATCGATAGTTTCGCGTCGCTGTTTAAAATTCAAAACTATTTGTGTAGGTTCAAAGATAAACCGATATTTTAAACCGCGTAAACGACGAAAATGGAATATTCGGTACTTTCGGTAGGGAATCGTCGTTTTTGTTTCGTGTTTTAACGAGTAAAAAACGACGGTAATATAATTACGCGGGACGATTCAAATTTGTCTTTATAATATTGGCGAGAACTAGCGCAAAAAAACTATTCGCCTGCGATTTGAACAACGCTCAAACGATACGATCGTATTATCCGAGGGTCGCGCGTAAGTTAACGAAAATATAAACAAAAGTGGAAAAAATGTAATCGCCGACGGTGGTTTCGCGTTTCATATAAACACTTCGTGTGTTACGTACCACGGCCGTTGATTACGATAATAATTCGTTTGTTTCATTCATGCGTTTCAGAACAACATGCTGCCAAATGGCGAGAAGACGTTCGTCGGCAACTCGTACACGATCGAATCGGTCCGGAGACAAGCCGACGGAGTTTACATTTGCACCGCGTCGAACGACATTGGAACGGTCGTGAACGAAGAAATTGATCTGAACATACTATGTAAATACGGCGTTATCTCGCTCTGTTCTTAATAAGCGCGACGATATTGGGCGATCGAGGGCGCCCGCGAAACAATGCCGGCGAAATTTTTTAATCGGCGAACGATTATTTCGCCACGACGTAGTGGCGGTAATCGAGCCGGAAACGAAGCCGCGCGCTGTTCGTTTAAACGATACGCCATTAGCCGCCGGATATATTCGAAACGTTTAAACGTGTTAACAAAACAAACATTATACTACGTACAGTAGCAGTTGGTGTACTCCAATTACTTTATAATGTACACGGTCCAATTACTTTAAAACGCATATTCGCGTTGCATCGCGCTCCACGTATATGTACGGTAGCGTGTGCAGCGCAACAAAAGATTTCGGATTTGACCGCTTTTAGCTGTTACGCCGTTGTTCATTTCGTTAACGTTTCTATTTACCGAGTGAGCCGTACACGGGCAACAAGGAGGACCACTCGACGAAATCAGACGCGCAGTGTTGTCGTAATACGCGAATAACCGCCCGGAAAATATGTCCGCGAAAAAAAATCGATAACTACGCTCGAGTCTATGTAAATACGATTCTCGTCGTAATAATGTTATTCCGCCGTAAGAACAAATATAATTCCGGCGTTACGGTTCGCTCGGTTTATCGTTGCGTACATGCAGAACGTTCCGTTTTATTTATTATCGTGCGCGTAAAAACGTATAAACACGACGTTATTCGAACTCGGTAAACAAGGAACGACTAATGCCTTATAGTCGAATAATAATAACGCAAATTTGCGCAAAATCCCAGAGTACGTCTTCCGTTTGTATTTTTTTTTTTTTTTTGTACTCGCTGTTCGAACAATATTCGGAGGCGAATTTCTTTTTCGTTAACGTAATATTTTTAAAGCGCGATCGCCCCCGCTCCTCTTGCTCCTGACGCGATGCGAGTCTGTCGCGTTCAATTCAAACGTAAATAACTTTAATCGCCATTTCGACGTTTGTTCGTAATGAACGGCGTAATTCGTAATCGTAATTAGACCTTATTTTACACTAACCGTTCCGAACGAAACGACGACGTCTTTGTAAAAAAAACGTCCTTATTTCACCGTTCGCTGTACCGTATACGTTTGTTTACGTTACGTATATACATGTACGTGTCAAATTTTCGTTTCGCTTTAATGTCGAAATTACGTTAACTCGTACGTATTTTTCATTTCTAATAGGATATACACGAATTAGGTTAGAGCGTCGTACACATGTTGTTCGTTTCCGTCCGATTCGCGATGAAACGTCGGGATAAAAATATTATAATAATAATTCGCGGTGCCGAGTGCGAATTGTAGCGTTTCGGCGTTCGCCCAACGAAACAATTAAACATTCCCGTTGCGCGCCGTTTAATTATGCAAGAAACCGGGAAATGAAATCATTGTCGTGAGAACAGACATCGTGTAACAGGAACGTAACGAGACACGTGCGCGAAGAAAATCCGACACTAATAAAAATTCATAAGGATTTGGTCGCGGTAGGCGGCGGCGTTAGAGGTGGTATTGGTGTTGGGTGTTTTCCGCCCGATGAAATATGCAACGAGCACTTGACGTCCGCTCCGACGAATACCTCGTCATTTTCGTAGTAGTAGTAATAGCAGTGTTTCGAGCCGTTTATGTTTTCGAAAAAAGAAATAACACAATCGTTTCTCATTTGGCAAAAGCCAATACGATCCTAGAAGAATAAAAAAAAAAAAAAAACGTTTTTATCCTCGACGAGGAAAAAAGTAGTCTAATCGTTATATCGCTTTACAGGAAGTCGTATTTTACCCGCGTAACAAAAAAAATATCGTTTGGTTTATAAGTATCAAAAGAAAACCAATATTTAAACTACCCCCTTACGTATATCGTCTTGTTAACACTAGCTTACGGTCTTTTTTTTTAGCGTTTTATTTGACGTTTCGGGCATTAACATAATATACCGCGTGGGCGAACAATATTAAAACAAATATTTACAATCATTTTGACGTCTAAAAAGACCGAATCGGTTTTTGTATTTTCGGGTGGCGTGGCACAACGGCGGCAGTATATATATATATGTGTGTGTGTGTATATATATATATACACACGTACATTAAATGTGTATGTGTATACACGAGTAATACGTTTATTTGCATAGCCAAACACTTCTACGGAGTTTAAAATAACGTCACTGTCTGTTGTATAGTATAAAAGAACGTGGTTGTAAAATAAAAAAAAATCGTAAGAAAGAATTAATTTTTCCCCCCGACGATTTTATAGAAAAATAAAAAAGCGCATCGTTTCGAAACAAAAAAAAAAAAAACAAACCGCCGTATCGGCTCAAGTATGCCGGCGGTGTCTGTTTATTTTGCAAAATATACGCCAGAAAGAATTTATTGTTATTCTTATTCCCTCTCCATATATACCACAAAGAAAATCGAACGGAAACGGATGGAAAAAACGCACGCCGATGAAATCAACAATGTTAATGTCCTATATACCCTTGCAAAAATCACGTGGTTTGTTGTTTCCAAACAATAAGAGTTCGTTAACGTCGTCTCTAAATATCTCGACTCTCCCTTTCATTTAAAAAAAAAAAAAAAAGTGGGGTTCCGGAGAAAAGTGGGGTGGTGGACGAAAAGTTAAATGGAGAAAAAAATCCGATATATATATATATATATATATATATATGTATGTATGTAATTTATTTGTAGTTCTGTCCAAATCGACGTTTGTTGAAATAGAATTGTCGGTGCATGTGTGTTTACTCGAGCGACCGACAACCACGGATAACGTGATTATATAGATTACACGCGCGCACGTGTATGTGTGCGTGTGCGTGCGTGCGTAGTACTTACAAATTGCGAAACGTGTACTTGTGTCGTTTTCCTGGAGTCGAGGGTTATCGGCGATACATACAAGTTTGTCTGTTTGCGTTAAATTTGAAGAACCCCACCCCCCCACCACCACCACTCCGGTGACGATTTCATCGATACGAACTGTACACGTATACCTGTGTATACGAGTCGTCGTCGGTTTCCCGTCGCATTGACTTCCACCATGCCTATTGTACCAACCCGGTCCCCCACACCCCACCTATCAAACAATCGACCGAACTTCTCCGCGCGACGTTTATATCTGATTAAGGGTTTTCACTGTGACTTCGGGTGGAGACGGGGCGCGCCTCGACGGTTAGTCATCCGGCAAGAAAACAAAACTTATACGCTCGACGTCTATAGAATATAATTGTCGCTTGTCGACGCGCACGTGGCGACGTAATTTTTAATAGATTCGGAACGACTTTCGGACGTCTGAACGTTTATTATATTTTAATAGTTGCGGCGCTACGTCGTTTAAAGTCATTTTCAACCGAGTACGGACACGTGACTAACTAACCTAAAGAGGTCGTACATTACCGTAAACGGTTTTTAATCCATCGACTAAATGATAGCGAACTATAAACGAATTAAAAATATTACGAATTCCGATTAAACGGTGGACGAAACGAACCTAGACGGCTCACTGTACAATAGTAACGAGTTCTACGTGTAGTTAAACGCGGCTAGTACTGATAGAAACCGAAAATCCGTTTCCAAAACCTACCGCGAAACCAAATAGCTATCTTAGAAAATACCGGTGTAAACTCGACGAAATAGTTCATGAACTATTCTGAACTATAAGTTTTCTGGGAAAAAAAATCGAACGCGCGGTGTACGGCGTGTATATTACTACTACTTATTTCGCGTTTGGGAATTGTTCCGGCTTTATTTAAATAACGGCTCGAAAATTATTACGTTTTTTGTTTTTTTGTTTTAGATCCTCCCGAAGTCAAGGAAGAACAATCTATTGTGTTCACGGTGGAAGGACAAGAAACGGAAATCGTTTGTATCGTACACGCGGAACCCAAAGCTGACGTAAGTTACTTATCGATAATGTTGAACCGTCGTTTATAGATCACGTTTATACGTGTAGAAGTTCGTACGCGCGTTCGACGTTATTTCAATTCAGAAACGTATATACGTTTCGTGTGCGATTCGAACGTTGTTATACTCGTATTCGATCGTCGCGACGTTTATTCAAAACCGTCGGAAACGACGTCTATTAATATTTGACCGGGGCGATGAACGGGACGGGGTGGTCGACGGTGTAGCGTGACGCTGTATCTATCGTCGGCTACGGACGAATATTTCGCGGTAACCCGTGTCGGTGGGACAGCGGCGGGATGGAAAATTTGAGAACGGAACGCGCGGCCGAGAATCGCAATTATGAGATCGTCGACGTTGCGACGGCGGCGCGGAATCGTAAATTGAAAATTACGCCGGAAACTCTCGGGATCGTTGGCGATTTCGCCCTTATACGTTTCCCAGGATCGCCCGTCGTATCCCCACGCGCAACGGCCGTAATGGTATAATAATAATTATTTCGCCCGCGTTTTTATCCCCTCGACGGCGCGCGGTGGCCACCACCGGTAATCGTTGGGCCGCCAACCGGCGGCGGGTTTGTTCGACAACGAATACGGGCGTACAAATGTTTCGCCGACGAAAAGAGAACGGCGCGTCGCCCGTGTTAGTAGTTTTTATTATTACGTCCCGAATAAATAAGCCGATAAATTCAATTTCTCGATTCTTCTATACAACAGCTCGGTAGCGATGCGTTTGTAAACACGTCGTTATTTGTCTCCGACGACCCACTTACTTCGTTTTACGTTCCCGCGCGCAGTCGACTCCCGGCATCGCGCAATATTATTGCCCTCTCGTAAATTTCACCGTCTCCTCCGCTACGCCCGTGAACGATACCGTCCTAGGTCACCGAAAATAATAATCGACGAAAACGAGAAAAGTCGTAAACATTTTTTTCGCTTCTCTTCCTTTCCTTAAATTCGGTCGTAAACACACGAGTGGACGACCGTGATTCGCGCCGGACGGCCGGGGCGCGTTACTTAATAACGTCGAGATATTCTCGACTAACAAACAGTAACTCCGATACACTCGTGTTGTTTACGCGAATCGGAATAATTTATTGGGCCAACGAAAACGAACAAAGGTCGCGCAATACCGTACGTTGAATAGCGATAGGCCGCCGCTAGTCCCGACGAAACTCGCGGGATCGATAAATTACCGGTTCGGTGGTCGAATAGTTTCCGCGCGACCGATCTTTCCGTTTTTATTGTTCGCTTAATCAATTCGCGCGTTCGCTCGTCGCTTGATATTAACCATCTGCCGAATTTGTGTGTGTGTGTGTGTGTGTGTGTGTATGTTATATAAATAGCTCGATCACAAATTTACCCGACAAAAAACCGACGAGCTGTGTTGTGCGCCAATTGTAGGCGCGTAGACGTGTACTTAAAATGTACGAAAAAAGTGATTCGTATTAAACGGCACGACTAGAGCGTACGTTGTCGATAAATACGGACGAATTAGCCAATATTGCGATAAAAAAATAGGAAAAAATCTACACGAACGTCGATTACTCGAACGAAACGTAACGAATAAAAATCGACAATTGCCCGAGGGTACTACGATATTATAGTTATAGTATATACACCGAACGGGAGAGCAGACGAACGCGAAACGACTGTAATAAATAATAATCAACGCGCAACGACGACTAGACTTGCTTGACCCAAATCGTTATACGTGAAGTAGCGCCGACCCTTTTGATCGCCGAATTTCCTCGCCGCTTAAACGTAATTAGATTTTCGGAGTTATTAAATAATTACCGCGGTACGTGAATACGATTAGTATTATTATTATTGTGACGAAATTCTCCGACGCGCGCGTAATGATTAATATTAACGTTTCCGTTAGGCTGTAACACGAACCTAAAAATAACGCTAGTAACGTTGTCGTTCTAAACGAGTATTCGAAAATTCGTTTACCACGCGGGCACGAGTTGAAAACTCGAAAACGTTTAGCCCAACCGTTCGCGATGTTGCCGGTATGCTGACAATTCTCGCCATTCTTCCGCGTTTCCAGCTCCGTTTTACGTTTCCAACGCTCGGTAATGAACGAAAATGATAAAAATAGTAACGATAATGATCAAATAAAAGGTCGCTATTCACAAAGGAATTAAGATTTTTAGCTGAATTGATACTATTTATGGATCAAAAATTAATTTAACCTATCCGAACATTAGGATTTATTTTTCTTTTTACAATTAAAGGACTTACAGGAGTAATTCTTGCTAATTTTTCTATCGACATTATTTTACACAATACTTATTATGTAGTTGCACATTTTCATTATGTTTCGTTAATAGGAATTGTATTCGCTAATATTGCAAGATGAATTCGCCGGTTTCCTTTAATTACAAGATTCTATATAAATAATTTTATCTTGAAAATTCAATTTTTATTAATATTTATCGGAGTAAATTAAACGTTCTTTCCGCGATATTTATTAAAACTTAAAGTAACACCTCGACGATATTCAGATTATCGAAATAGCTTTTTATTACGAAATATAATCTCATCTATTGGATCTATTATTTCAACGTTAAGAATTATTATCTTCGTCTATTCTATTTGAAATAAAATTTTTTTAAAAAAAATATCAATTTTTAAATCAAATAGAAATAATTCCGTGGAACGGATGCATAATATACCACCATTAGAACATTCTAATTCAGAATTACCAACACGTTCTACGATAATCGAAAACGTTAACGAATACACGACATTTTAAAAAGAATACGATGGACGAAGAACGAAATGACTTACCGATTGGACTTGTTACGAACTTTCGGTAAACTAATAACAATAACGCGATCAATTTCGACACGTTTTTACTACGACCAACGTCCGAGTCCGAATAACACGATATTAACCAATTTTCTCGGAACCTATCGGGTAAACCTACGACGACTATGCGCGTAATTTTATTACGCCTATATACGCAACGTACAATAATACGAACCATTTTTATCGACCTAGAACAGTATAGACACGTAACGCGACGGCGTTGTTGTACGTAATGTTCGACAATTTCGCGTGTGCCCGAGAAATAAAACGAAATAAAAACGGTCGCTGCGCCGTACGTACGACAAGCAGCCCGTCACTATTTATTAGCTCACGGGGCCGGTCGTAAAACGAACGATCACCGACCAAATCGCGTAAATAATTTCGACTAAATTACGTTTATTTTGTTCGTCAAAATCCCACTTCGAGTACAATAATAACGATACGTTATTCCGTTGGTACGAACTCAAGCGTAAAACGCTAACCTTTATAATTACCGGTCGCGGGTATCCGTCAATCCTGGACGGCGTTTGCGATAATAATATCGCGTCGCCTCGGATTAGCGAAAAACGTCGACACCGGCACCGTTGTTACGGTGCGTATTTTATTACGCGCGCCATTTCTATCGACGGAACGACGTGCGGACGAAATAATCGAGTCCGGGACGGTAAAAAACGGAATGTATGTGTATCCTTCCTCGAACGGCTTTGGTTCTTACGCGAATATCGAGCACGATACGCGCCCTTATTTTCGGAATACGATTAGCCTTCTCTCAGGTTACAACGGGAATTTTCCGACAACGTCCGCGCGACCGATAAATATGACCTTTTCGTAAGCTACGTGTTTTTGATGTTCGAGTATTTCCCTATAACTCCGCCTGAACGTCATACGTACGAATGGCCACATATTTCGTATACTTTTGGACGTCTGCAGTGACTCGCCTTTGACACCGCGCAACGTGGTTTCCGCATTTTTATTAGCCGCTTTCTACGTTCGCGTATTTCTCGACGGTTTACCCCGTTAGTATTTTCATAGTACCGCCGTATTTTCGGCCGGTCCTTTTTCGAAAAACGACCGTATTAGGAAACGTCCGATGATTATACGCGCCAAATGTACGAGTAAATATAAATTTAGGCGATATTTCGTATTGCTAATAAATTCTAAAACAAACAGACATGGGGAATACTAAATCTAAACGGGCGTTTAAAAATCGCCTTACCGAACATCGTTCGGAAAACAAAAAAAAAAGCTCGTTTTCTCGTTTACATAGACCGTTCGGTCGTTTTGACGTAAAAACAACGCGGAAAACAAAAAATTATCGAATCACAGTCGTCGTTGATAATCGCGCGTTATTTACGTTTATTACTCGATGACGGATTTAACGAACAAAAGGCGAACGACAAATGTTACGATACTTTTTTTAATTCGTCGAAACAATTCGGTAAACGTCGTCAACGTTCGTCGTATACGAAAATCCTCCATAGAATGGTCACCGAAAAATAGCTAATCTACTTGAAATTTGAAACGCTTAACAAGTTTTTCGCCGCGAACATTATCGCGATAGGGCCTATAGTAGACGCGCGGTATACGTTAATTACGCGAATGAGAAATTCGTAAACGTGTTCCGTATCATACAGGTGCCTGTGAAGTAGATGACGATAAAGCGTGTAGTGTACTGTAAATTTGAACGTCTGTAACAAAAATATTATTTCCTCCTTGCCCGTTTGGAAATGGAAATCGTTTTTCGACCATACGTAGCGGATATATTTTTTCTTCTTCGTCGGCGTAGTCCGTTAACCCGTCGTCGTTGTATATTTGTTTACGTTCTCAAAAACATTTTTGTGCGCGCGTATGTGTGAACGGAAACTACTGCCGAACGATACGTACATCGATTCGTGCAATTTTTTTTTTTTTTTATCGTCAGAGACGACCGCACGATCCATTGTTCAACAACAATACAAAAGTGTTACGAGAGACAGAGAGAGAGAGAAAAAGAGACGGGTTTGTTAAATCTCGGAAAATCGCGATTATCGCGAGTAGCTCGGCGGTTATATCGCAGCCGTGGGACCACAACGATGTCCCTTCGTTACAATCTACGCGCCGTTAATTTACTATTTATGGAGAGTTCGCGGGGGATATTTCGCTACAACGCTGGCCGGGGAGCGCATTTCCGGGTCCGGACTGAGCTGGAGGGCACTGGTGTCTACGCTCGGTTAGATTCCGCGGCGCCACTCTCGCTACCTTGTTACGTTACCAACGTACCGTTAGACTCCGTGGTGCGCCGCCGCCGAAAATAATACACGTCAATGTTAATAGCAAAATAAATCGTCGTCGCCGTAATTAGAAGTAAATTAACGTTCTTTATACCCGTAGTCGTTTTGTTCGCGGCCGTAAACAATCGGAACATTTTTAGGATTTACGTCCGATTAAATCGTCCAGTACGCATTATTCGACAATGGCGATTCAAAATCGGGTTAACTTTTCGCAATATTACTAACCGACTTTCGTTTCTTCGTTATTATAAATTCGACCCTCTTCTGCCTTCTGGCCGCTCGAACTCGAATTTGGCCTTTCGCTATTTTACCACCGTTTATTTCTCATCGTTGGTCACATAACTTTGGTTTGTAAACCTCCAAACATCATTTCAACACGGACGTCACGATTATTTAACGGACTATATATTTTCAAAAAAAAAAAACACGGTTTCAAATACCTCGGAACGCTAATAAACGGAAAAAGTGATACGCGTCGAATAACGAAACGAATACTCAATAACGTTAACCGAATATTCTACCCCTCACGTACGCGTGTTAATTAAAAAACTATTTAAGTCGAATTGTCTTTTTCGAGAGGTTGGAAATTAAGATATTCGATATTAGACGCGAAGCACAATCGGCGACGAAGGATGATGAACAATAAGCTCATTACGTTTGAACAAAAACAATCGAGAAAAATATACGGTCAGTATTATAATAATAATAATACCGAGCGGTGGTAAGAGATGAGACGTAACGAGTGGCTAAGGAAAATGCCTAAGGAGCTTAAACGAACTCAAATAAAAGAAGACGCTATCGAATATAAAACAACGAGAACGACATACACAAAGGTGACCGTAACGACGAACCGGTGGACCGGACGATTGAAATAGTAGCGGGGCATTACGGAACCAACCCGAATGTGGGCACCCGTACCCCGGCGCAGTGTGGGTGTGGAAATACTCGGCCGGGCAGAGTGGTTTACCATTATTTTCGAGCCCGCGACGAATATAATAAATTAACCAAGTCATTAATTTTACCTCTCAACCAAGTTTCTCCAAAAGTTTGCCCACTGCCAACATGTTTGTTAAGGATTCATGAGATTGCCATTTTTGCCGAAACACTAGACCGTGCCCGAACTTATGACGGATACGGGCATGGAGGACGTCGTTGCGAGGGAACCGTTTGGTGGATGGCCATGGGGAGGACGGTAGGGGTGGGTGCATAAAAATAAACTTGCCCTTAAACTTTCGCCTCAATTTTTCAAAAGTGTATTAACTATGTCTGTATATTTTTTCCGTCGCCGCCAAAAAAAAAAAACTGACGAATAGCTCTTATATTTTTATACGGACCCTTAAATGCACGCGTTACGGTCGGTCGTTCGGTTTAAACGATGGCGATGCCATCTAGTGGCTCGCCGGTAGATTTTTTCGCTCATTTCCAAGCGCAACAATGTCCGTAGATGAATTGGACGGGCCATGTGGACAAATGACACAAGCGTTCGTGTCCAAATGAAACTAAGTAAACGTATTTTTATAAAAATTGTTTAATATCGAAAACGGCGTTACGCGCACGTTGTTTCATAACGTCCGATAATACGTATAAAAACGTATCATAATATTTGGCCGAAACAAAACGGATCGTTTTTTGCGATTAAGGGAAAAATTATATTCGTCGAGGTCCTCCCTGTAAATAATTCGATCGTTTCTCTGATAAACGAAATATTAATACCATCGTAATTTCAAAAATACGATATTTATATATATATGTGTGTGTGTAGATTATTAATACCTAACGCGTAGGTCTTAACGCGATTAGAATTTTTCGCTTAAACGTACGCTTGTATGAAAATAAAATCGAGGACCTGGCGGCTCCAATATGACGCGTGAAGCCTACAGGAACCGATGTCCCGTTTTAACGGCCCGTTAATACGAACGTATTCGCAAATTAAATTCGATCGTAAAAAATTTATCGTTTATGATCGTATCGTATAAACTCATCCAGAAATTTAAAGCGTATAATGTCCGTGTGCATCCCTCCCTAAGTGTATTTCGTCCGGATTTTGTCCCGGTATTGCGTAGAAAAAAAGATTCCTATAAATAAACCCCCCCCCCCGTTCTCGAAATATGTCGGTTGTCCGGAATAAGATTGTCGCAATAAATAGACACGCTTCGAAACGTATACGTAACTACACGGGTACGCCGTATAATGTTCGTCGTATATATTTGTACGTCTTACGTTTACGAAATACGCAAGTCGCGACGTGTGCCCCTCCCTTCCACCGTTTTAAATCGAATGTTTGAAATAGAACAGAAAAAGCGGCGACAGCAGCGTTGGTGTACACGCAATTCGTCGGCGATTATAAATAATTGTTCGGAAAAAAAATTTCCCGATCGGTTTCAAATTCGTTCAATCGCCGATCGCGTGTATTATTTATTCCTCCAAACGTCGTCGAATATTCCAAAATGCGTTTCGACGTCATTTTGGTGGATAATATTCGAACGATCCCACGAGCGGTTGGCGAAGTCCGAAGTTACTAAGGAAAAAAACAAAAAATTAATAACCGCCGAGAAATATACGAGAATATGGTTCGGACGAAAGTTCTAAGATTGTTTATAGGAAATTAAAAAGCTATCGATTTTGCGCGTTTTAACTTATCTGTTTAACTTTGAAAGTTTTGTGTACGTATAAGTTTTTAAAGATAGTAAAAACGGATTTTTACGGAAACTTTTCAGAAAACTGCGGCGATACTCCGCGGCACCATGCGTATATTGGCGCGCCTACTTTATTCGTCCTTGTTCGTAATAATTTTTTTCATCGACAACCTAAACTACAATGAGTTCGCGGAGTCTCTCGCTTTATGAAACGAAGTATCGCGATCGCGGTGTTCACGTTATAATTGCCTTCGAAACGTTTCACATGGTCTCGCTGGTTCGATATCGGTATATTTTTTAAAAAAAAAATTGTTGCCCTAATTCCGACCAGCCAGGAAATTATCTTGATTTTTTTTATAGCGAATAAATCAAATATTTTCGTCGATATATATATTATGTATAGTTTTTTTCGTCGTCACAAACTATGTAAATTTGCTTTTTATTTATGCGTTCCTCGCTATATATAGATGTATCCGTAAATAATATAAACATTTCGTACAGGTTTGATTACGAAACAAAAATTGTCATTTCGCGTTACATTTAATTAATTTATCTTGTACCGAATTCGTCGTCGTCGTGGAGAACGTGTATTTTTTATGTTTAACGAAATAGAATAAATATTATAATAAATTCCGATAGATTTGTTCCGAAAAAGAATATATTCCGAATATATTCTTTTCGCCAACGCGTACGTTTTTTTTTATCTAATTATCATATTCGTCGAACTTCGAAATAGATACTTAAAAAGAATTGTATATACGATATATATATATATATATATATATATATATATATATGTATGTGTA
>JAIPRN010000273.1:0-100102 GCA_025469175.1 Geopemphigus sp. TES_GeoC_2020 | reverse complement strand
AGAATAGGAGGGAAATGGGCCTGACCTTACTATTCGGCTTTGGAATTAAAAGTCAAAAACAATATTGTCCTTTCGCCGTTTGTAACTGAGTTTCGGGAAAATTGTACTCGGAAAAGGTCGTCTTTGAACATTATACCCTCAAGTCCAAAAGGGGTGGATTCAGAGTGAACAGGGTAGGTATATCATTATCGTGTTTTTTTTTTTAGATAAATAAATATATATATATTTACACATACGCAAACGATTCGATTTTGAATCGACCAGTTTTTTGTTAATAATTGTTCAAAGCGAATTAAGGTTTGCGAATGCGTTCGATAATGGTAAACCGTGGGCTAGTTCAATGACGCGCGATAAGTTTTTATTAAATCGTTTCGTACCGCAATATTTTCGTCGATAGATATCCCGTCGCTGTTTATCGTTCAAATGTTTACTCGCCACACGTATACAAATTTACTTCCGAAACGTAAAACCGATTGTTTGACTACACCAACCAACGACATCTGCTTATCGTGTTACGCTGATTTTGGACACAACGTGTACAAAGTGGATTAATTAATCGTTCGCCGTGAGCTATGGTTCCGCGAACCATTAACGGACGAATTTGCAAAACTGCGAAAGTTCCCGCTATTTTGACACAATAGTCGGTCGAACCTCTCGCGCGCGGGTCTCTTGTGGTCCGAACGATACCTGCGAAACTTCAAACCTACGTTGTTAATGGGATGAGTAGTCACGACCAAGTTTCGGACTGGGGTCGTCCCCAACGTAATGTTTCGATCAATTACTATCAAGTGTAGTAACGAAATTGCGTAATGATCGGTGTGCGCTATACGGAATATTACTAGCGTGCCGTCGGCTCTACCGACAAAATCGTCTAAACTCGTTATTAAGTAAGAACTTCGATCGATACGATATAATTATTAGCGCTTAAGGATGTCGACTTTAAACGTTACGCGTTTAAAAATTTTAATGTTTCGATTACGGCAAAAAGGTACTTTCGTTTTATTATATATTATCAACGATTAGGTGCGTGCGTCGGTTAGTAATTACAACGACATACACGAGTGTACAACAATAATAATTAAACGTACACGCATTGTCGCCGCGTATTCTTTCAAATTTCCGTATGCCCGCAGCGCACTAATTTAACAGAATTGCCTATACGATGCGCCGCGTTTTCCAAATCGATATTATTAATATCGTACGTGTTATGCGTGCGACGGCTTTTGTTATTTTTCGTTCGCGTAGATAACGTAATAGGTGTCGGGTTCTATCCCGGGTCGAAAAAATCGTATATCCAATTCTCGCGTTCTCTTCGATCTAAAATTGAAAATTAAACGTTGTAAATTTTTTTTTTAATTCCATTTTTAATAACATCGTTTAAAATGTTTACACAAAGTAACGTAATTTTATTAATACGACGTCGACGCGGAAAACAAACATAACGCGTCGTCGTTTACTCGAATAATTCGTATATTTTTCGCTTTTAATTACTTTCGGTACTACGCGCGTCGGAGGATAAATTCAAAAAAGTTGTTTTGATAAAAAATTCTTATTAGATTTTAACGTCGGAAGTCAAGTGATTTTCATAACTCAAGAACGTTGATAAATATAAGATATTCGTTTTATATTTAAGTTACGTACATTAAAGTACATTTTATTTAAATCTTTATATTTCTATGATAAAATACACACGTTTAACGACGAAAAACGTACACGAAATAGCCTAGGTAGATTTTGTTCATTTCGTTCGTATTTTTATCAAATTTGACGTTTCGTGTAAGACGATCGGTGTAAAAGCGACTTAGTCGTAATTAAAAGTTGCGTATATTTTGATAATTTAATATTTCTCGAACATTAATGAGAATGCGTTCACTATACTGTAAATCTTGTTAATATTTTACTCACACACGCGCGCGCGCGCACAAACACACACACACATATATATATATATATATTATATACTCACTTATATTACGCGCACCGGGAGCAATTCGTGTGACTAAAATAAACTTAGCCAGATAAGGTCGGTCATAATTCGTTGGGGAGTAATATAAATTATAACGGAGTCTCGTTAATTTTCAGCATAGGCTTAGGCGTAGTGACAGCTCCATAGTTTATTACAATAATACGCTCAGTATAACATTAATTACACGTTAATAATGTACACAGTGTGTGTGTGTGTGTGTGTAAGCGTGCCAATAAGTAAATCACGGCAATGGATGAACTACTTTTTCGAATCCCCTCGTAAGTACGTTCAAAAATTGAGATATTATTCAACAAGCTATTAAACGTACTATCTTTTTTTAGGAAGTCGTTTTAATTTTGTTAGAAACAATACGTTCGATACATAATTAATAATTGTATTGACTCTTTAATGACGATCGCATATTTCTTACACTAACAGTTTTATACTAATAATTCGACGTCGTGGTAAAACTGGACGTTCGTTGTGTCTTTTTGAACGTGAAGACCAAAAATCATTTGACCGTTTGGGTGAACGAAACGGTTTTCAAACATAAATGTTTTCGCGACAGCTAGTAAATATTATTGGCCCTCGAGGATTTTACTTAATTAATTCTCATTTTAGCCCAGGTTGCTTCGAAACCATATAAATCTATGGCCCTTTAAATCTCGAACTATGTATACAACGCTCGTGCGTTCATCGTGTCGTATTATTAATAATTTGGCGAGTGCACTCGGCTAACGAAATCTGTCGTATAACTTTTACGGTTGTAATATTATAAGTAGTTCATTATACGGCAACGCGTAGATACACGAAAGGTATTTTAGCCTATTGACTCGGTTTACAAACTATACGCGCGAAATAAATCGTTTCCAATATACGTTAACGTAAAACTATTTGGAATACGTTCCGTAGAAATAGTACGGCCAGTAATATTAACTTGGCTCTAATATTATTGATATCACTGGGAAGAAAACATTGTTCGGACTTTCATAATTTTTCACATTTTTTAATTAATTGACAACTTTTAATATTTCTTTAAGAGGATTATAATGTTAATATTTCAGGCATCTCGGAGTGTTTCGAGGGAATATTTCAGATAAGTAGCAGTTTAAAGTTTTCTTTCGGGATTTTAATACAAAATTAATTTTCTAGAACGAATTATAATATTTCAACGCGTCGAGTAATTTTTTTGCATATCATTTAACTCGTCAAAACTGTTAGTTATTAAAAATCAGTTATAATCGTAAATAAAATAAACGTATAATCGAGACGCGTAGACAATATAAAAAGAATAACGGAGTATTTACATTTATAGAAATAAAATAGATATTTACGCGCAATAGTAATTGTCTAAAGAAAAGCGATTAATAAGATGTAGCGATATATTAAGGAAAAATTAGAAAATAAAAATGGATTAAATAATTTCAATATCGTACTTTAGGCAAACGAGATGAGAACTACGTGCATAAAAAACCGGTAGACATATTAATTTTATGTCGATAAATAAACGAAATTGTTAAGTTTAATAACGACACGATTTCAAATTTTGATCGAACGAATTACATAATTAATTAGATTTGATAAAACACTCGGCTTTGAATAACGACGTAAATAACGTAACGTAATAACTCAATATATTCCGTTGCCCTCGTAAGTAAATTACTTAAATACGAATCTAGCGATAATCGTATCTCACGAATTTAATAAAATAGAGGCGTTATTCGAACGACGCGACGAAAAAGAGCGCGACCAAACGCTGGGTCCGTAGACCATCAGTACAGAATTAAGCCCGAAACTTCTCGTCGGGGAACGACATGGTTAATGCGAGTCGTTAAGAACCTCCTACACTGGATCGTGTAGTTTACTATTTAGCGCTTGTCACACAACCACTACGTTACAGCCAAAGTGAGCGTCTCCTCAACCTTGGTCCGTCGCCATAGTTAAATCGACGTTGGTCATTCGACCGGGAAAACATCTTATTACCGCGAAATTAAAAATTCTCTTTCTGCGGGTATCGCGTTCGTACTATGTTAGCTGTGTACTATTTGTGTACGGGTGTGCGCCCGAATGTATTCGGAAGGTTGCTCGTCTGCTTTTACTCGAAATGTGTTTGCGCATCAGACGGTGATCTTCCTTTGTATGCGTTTTGCCAGTCACGTGATCTTATATTTACGGCTGTAAAATTCGAAAATAAATTCAGCTCCTATAATTCCTACGGGTTTTATTAAAATATAACCAACTACGATATAAACAGTGTCAGATTAAAAAAAAAAAAACGTATTTCAATTTAACAAAATATAATTTCGGAAAATAATTATAATAAACTATAAAAATTATTATGATAAATACCGATTATAAATAAAATCTCCGTATATTTGTTCGTGTCTACTAAAGTAGCTTATTTACAATTGCGAACGATATAAATATTTCGTACGATACTGTACACCGAAAATGTTCCATGGTGTTTCGTTCGTTATTGACTTCGCGAACCTTTGTACAACGCGGTGTGGTTAGTAGATAATATTACGTCGTTTCGTCGGTCGTTATCGTCTATTTTTCGAAAAAGACACTCTTTGACGCGCGTATTTTCGGTTCGTATAAAATAGTGGTCGAGAATGAGAGTGTGACGGAGAATCGTTGACGCGTGGTGACGGTACTGCCATTACGAAGTTATTACGGTTTACTATAAATACCGCTTATACGAAGTGAAACGCCGTTTAATGTCATCGGCGGTGTTTTAGTGGGTCGTAACGAGAGGCGGATAAATAATTAAAACGCTTTTCCGTCCGTCGTTTTCGACAGCTCTTACCGACACCGCTTCCACACGACCTTCGGTTCGTGTACGGTTTTAAATGGAACGTTGTAATCTACCGATAACTACACTCGGTCGTTAACGGGAATAACCTGCCTGGTCCAGGTCGGCCAACCGTTATCCAAATAACAATCAGCCTACCGATTCTGTAAGCTCGTATATATGATATTTGAATATTACGAATTTACGACGGACGTCCAGTACGCGTCGCGCACGCCGTGAATTTAAACGCTCGTGCTCGTCAAATTGACCCGAGCCATTCAACAACCCCGGGGGATATTCGTTTCGTCAATTTTTAACCGGACATGTCGTCGTCAATTGTAAAGTGGGAACGTGCGCTCCCTCGATATCGCGTTACGTACGCCAACACGACACGTAATTAAAATCCGCCCGGATTTCAAACACCCGCCCGGGACGTCCGGACGACCATCGGCCGTTACTATCTCAATATTTCACGACGCTTCCGACGTCCTGTAGTTAATTTAAACCTAGTCCGTTTCCCCTTTTAAGGGTTTCAATAAGTAATTACATTCCGTATTTACCCGCGCGTAATGGGTTCCGCCTATCTGTTTGGATAATCGGTACATTATTTGTGCGTGTTTGTGCGAGTCGGAGTCATTTTTTGCCGTCGAAAATGTTTTCTTAACGTTACCGTCGCGACGCGACGCGTTTCCGGAGACGGATCTTAATAGAAATACTACGCGGCGACTTGGTCCAATATTATGCCGAGAATCCGCCGCGAACGTGGCAAACTCGGTGTTTCCGGTCACGTTACAATTCGATAAACGCTCGTCGTCCAACCCTTTCTTTCGTCCCGGGAAGCGCCGACCGTCGTAACACAATAATCCGTTTTCGGATATCGATAAAACGCGTCCTCCACGAGTATTAATTATTACGATCTCGAATTTCAAAGGCCTCCCCCCCTGTCTATGATATCCAATGAACCGTTAACGTGCCCACGCAAATATTTCAGCAACACACCGCGCGATTACATATTCACCGCGTATTTTACACGGTCTACTTTCGAGGGATGGTTACTACTGCGTTTCGCGAAATACGTTGTACAATTGCCCCCGTCGATACAAACGTTCGCCATCGTCGAAGGCAAATCGCTTTAGACGCCATAACAACTGGTACGCGAACTGTGTGCGTTTTAATGTGTCCGCCGGTGTGTTTCTCGACTTACGATCGACGGACGCCTATTGCGTAATATCGTTACGAATAACGAAATAGTAAAACGTTTCAAAATCCGTTCCCGTCCGTCGTTAATATTTTTGTTTACGCTACTGCTTCCCGTTTTCGTACGTTACAGACGCGAACGGCAATTTGTCGCAAAACTCTAACCAATAATAAACGTTCGAGACGGAATAGTTGTATGCTGTACAGATAGCATCGAGGAATTATTTTTAAATTGTAGAACGTTGCCCCGTTTTCCACTAACGTTTTCGGTCATTCGATTGACATAAATATTGTCCTTTTATCGGATTAGGATTTTTGATATTTGAAAATCGTCCGCAGAAAGTGTATAAAAAAAAAATCTATTCGTCCGTTGAACGTATTCTAACGAATTCGACGTTATTGTTCCACCGACATGTTGTTTTTGTCTACGACGATTGCCAATTTGTAAACGTACGGTAAACGAATCGATTTCGACAGACGGCGTTCTTCGAAAACGGTGTACAAAAATAGATGATCGTATTAAACGAACCCAAACCACAATCGGCCGTCTATAGCAATGTAAACATCACGAATTGTTTGATACGTCCGTTCGGCGGAGTTCACGGCACAAGTAAACTCTTAATTTATACTATGGTCGCTACTACCGATGTTTTCCCCTCGTAATAATAGTGGCCCAATATATCGAAAAATCAATTTAATCAATTGCCGCATTATACCGAGTCGAACGTATACGGAACGATCGGGATATCACATCTATCTCATTTTCTAGAGAACGGGCGTATCTCGATGTTTACTTATATATAAAACATATATGTTACCGGACATACGTTATTATAAATGGTCAACTTTCGGTTTCTGTATAAGTTGGTGAACATGTAGTTAATAAGTAATCGGATGTGAAACAGAAGTAAAATATACGATACTCGTACGACTATATATATATATATATACACAAACCCATCGGGAAAACAGACCAATAAATATTCGAGTCGATGTAATCAAAATGTGTACAAACCAAGATAAAGTTTTAAGTACGTATAGAGTTCGAATAAAGATGACCACCAAGTTTCACGGAGCCATGTATAATATATTATTAGGTTCGGGACGTTATAGTTGTTTCTCGTAAGAAATTGTCGGACTTCAAATTGTTTAAATGTATTTGTCCCTCTTATTTTCTTACCTTTTTAGTTTTTACTTTATTTAGTATATATATATATACGTAAAACGCCAACCTTTTTGATTTGTTGATTTAATAAAACCGTTACGTTGTACTTATATATATATGGTCTAGGTCGACGTTATTCGGCGGGTATAATATATTAATTATTACGTTCGTCGGGTCGAGAAACTTGTAAAACATTGACTAAATAACTGTGTAGGTAAACCACAGAACTTATTCGGGTCCGTAACAATTGTCGAATGTAAATTACATTTGGACGGGAATGCCCTCGGGTTTAACGATCATAACGTTGAGTCCACCAGCCGTGTTTCAAAACGTACCCGAAGGAACGAATGAAATATTAATGATTATTGACCGACTGAAAACGAAAGTTTCGTTTTCTCGTATAATTGTTATATATATATATATAAGGGAACAAGTATTTTCGTTATTATTTGAAATAAAATAACGTGAGCCAAGGAAATTCAATTAGCGAGTAGGTACAGATTTGCGACAAAAAAAAAAAAAAAAAAAACACAAAACGTTACGACTTTTTTACGGCCGTAGCGAGGATCTCGGTGTTTGATAAAATTAAATCGAAGAAAACTAATTTACCCGACGACGCGACGGTCCCCGGCGGCGGGGTAGATGCTACGTGTGATGGCGGCGGGTAGAAGGAAGAATAGGACCTTTTGTTTCGAATCGGTCGACAAAATGGCTTCGCATATTTTATTGGCCATAAACCGTACAGTCGCGACCGCGCGCTAGGAACACGGACGAGGATTGTACACGGCTATACAGCCGGCGGCGGTGGTTTTAATGCCCGCGTCGTAAAAAACTAAGGTTAATCTCGGTTTTCAATATACAAACCGTCGTTTGGCCGAAAATATTGTTGCCGCGGCGAGGCCGTTTGAATTAAAAATGTACGAAAAAATTAACGGGATTAAAACGCGCGGCCGTGTGATTAAACTTTATGTACACCCGCAGTCCTTAAACGACGTTATTATATTATATTTTCGTCGTCCGGAATACATTTTCGCGTAGTTAGTCGGCCCCTTAAATCGTTTCGTTACGTTAACAATCATCGGCATAATTATCGCCGACCGGCCAAAAGAATTTTCGGCCGAATGAAAATATCCCGAAATAAGTCGTACGGGGAACGTTTCGAGCGTATATTGATTAAAACTAATAGTTCGCCGTCAGTAGTAACGTCGTTGCCGATTTCGCGATTTTAACTCGTCATTTTCAAAATAAAGCGAATATTATTTTATTTTTGGTCGTTATACTTGACTTATGTCGTTCGTTATGTTGTTCACTACCGTATCGAAAATATCCGCCCGATATTTTTGATGGAAAACGTCATTAAATAAAATGCCGGTTCCTTTTGAAACGGGATCTTGATTTGGCATTGGATGGTTAAAAGGCTTGTTTTACGAGTTGTCTGAAATATTATTTTATTTTTTTCATTCGCCGAGTGGTGGTACATCGACGAAACGTTCAAAAGCATAAAAAAGTTATTCGATATTTCTATCGGCCGTTCCAAAACATTTTTAAAAACCGTTATTGTATCGAAACGGCGCCTTTAATATTTCCAACGTTTACGTTGTGCCAGTTTTTACGTAAATACGACAAGCGCAAAATACGTACCGAAGAAAATGTATTTTTTTTAGCGTTTCGTTAATAATATATACTACGGATTAAGCGCATCGAATCGATTGTTTCGCGTCGTTTCCTGAATTCGAATTTTAAATTATTTACGATAATACCGACGAGGCGAATACATACACCGTGGTGCCGTATTAATACAGCCAGATCTCACATTCTTACATCGGAGAGTATAAAATTGCTCGCGTTATCGGCGCACGGCGTGACGAAAAACGAGATTTGTACATGTTGTACATTCAATGTGTTCAACGAACGTAACCGAATAAAACAATATCGTCGATAAATTTCGGGCGAAATTCGTGTCGGTTTCGTTGTTACACTGAAATGACGATTCTGTCGTTCAAACGTCGTAGAAAAACCACAATTCGCGTTTTAATTCGGTCATATACTAATACGCGTACCGGCTAAACGAATGCGCCGCGTTATTGACCTAAAAAAAAATTCGATCAACGACGAAAATTCGTTGAATTATCCGCGAATAATAATTGTATTTCGCGGCCGATATTCGGCGGCTTCCGACGACAGAGATCCGTCGAAGAACGTCGATCGACCGTTTCCGCCAGATGGCGACGTGTGTTCCGTAAGTATTCCGTACCGACATAGCCGTCGTACGAACCGGTTATGTTTTTTTGGCGAACGTCGCGTAGGGTTTTCGGTCGACCGACAGACGAGAATATTTCCCTGACACCACCGTTCGTTATTATCCGTTTTATAAACCTTCCATATAAACGGAATTACAAACGCGACGACAAAGGTCGTAAAATACGAGACACCAACGTCGTACTGTTACCTGATAATTTATTATCACGTACGACCGCCGCGTTGATTACGTAATGTACCGACGCCCGTTATTAGTTAGATTTATTTTCGGTTTTTTTTTCGTTATTAATATTTTCGTGGGCGCCGATTCGCGTTCCTCGGCGGTATATAGTTAGTATAATATTATACTACATTATATACGTCGTAATTATATCGTAATATTATCATAATATTCCGCGGACGGTATTTTCGTTTTTTTAGCGCGCGCCCAACAAAACGTCTGGATATAATTAAGAAATAAATCTGTGGCCGGGACAAAACCAGTTTTGGCGGGAGACACTAAAAACGAACTGCTTGGGCTTAAGTACGTAATAACAATATTCGTCCCGGTCGAATACTGCAGGCCAGGTATGGCGCACGTTCGCCAAACGGCAACGGCGATAACTTATTGACATATTATAACGTCGCCGTCGGCCGAGACATACCGCGTAAATTGGACCGCGGTATTTGTGTTTTGCCACCGACGTTTTTGTTTTTTCACCGCGAGTGACGAACGATTCTAATCGCCCGCGAACGTCGACGGCGTCCGTTTCAAATGCTTTTCGATTGTTCATAACCTAACCTAACCGCCGCGGTTTAAATCGTATTGTTTTTCGTACAGACGGTACGAACACTAAAAACCATACCCCACACACGATCGGTCATATCGCAATTGCGTACGAGGGCCGTGGGTGAGCTTGGGCCCAACGCGCTGCTGTTTTCGGTTCGTTTCCGATCGAAAACTGTTATTCTCGAACAAACGCGTATAGTTATTGCCGCGTGAATATGGAAAACGACCGCGCTGGGAATCGTGAATTTTTGGTAAAAAACGTTTTTCGTGTATTCGATACCGTTTGCTGATCAACGACGTCGATAAATATAACGATTTTATTCACAAATGCCACTTACGACAATGATTTTACGATATTAAATATAGTACCGCGCGCGTGCGCCCGATCATTTTTCTTCGGGATAAAAATACATTTTATGAACGAGTAACGCGAAATATCGATTACTTACGTCTAAAATACGAATATTTTAAAAAATAGAAGAAACACGCGAGTACCGAAAAGTCTACGATTCGTACGATGGAATATTATTTCAACTACACCGCGCCGAAATATTCGTAAACAAAATATATTTTCGTAGTTCGTAACCAAGGTTTATTTCCGTTGTTTTTCGAATTGGCTTTCGTGGGCCATAAATTATAAGGATAATAGTAACAGTAATAATAATAATAATAATAATAATATCGTCGTTATTATATAATAGCGGGGTTTCTTTTTTAACAACGTACGCCGTACGATTAATACACATTATCGGATAATTTATACGAAAATATGACGGGGAAGAGTTAATGGAAATTGCGTGAAAAAAATTGTTTTTTTTTTTTGAAATTGAATTACTCTCGAAGGTTTTTATGGAGTGGGAAAGTTTTAATAGTTCTCGTTCACATGTATACATTTTATGGATACGTTTACACGCGTTTAATGTTGTTATTTATGTAGATAAAAGTTAACACGTTTTTTTTCCGTGTTATAGCCTATGGGAACGTATCCACAATACCTCGAAAACAGTGTTCCGTGGAAAACAATTTGTTTTCCGCGAATTTATAACGCGGACGCGTAGGTGCGTACATTAAACGAAAACATTCTACTTACGATACGAATCCGTTTTGGTGGTGGCGAACGCAAGAGAAATACCTTCTCCCTCAGAAATATCAGACGACCTTTTGAACATATATTACCCGACCTGGGATATTATAAGAGTTATTTCGAAATTTCCCGTTAACTAAAAAAATCAAATACCTAAGTTAATTCGTGATATAGTAATAACGCGTGATATTCGTTTTTAAACGTTTGACGTTTTTTCAAAAACCCTTCTTCCGAAATGTCTTCAGACGTTCGTCCTTGCATTCTGAATTTCATTACGTCCTGTCGTACATTCTAGAGCATAAAAAATTGTACACGAAGAAATTTATTACGTTTGTGTTTATATACAACGTTGAAAACTTTACGTATTTTACTCGTAATTCGAATTTTAAAACGTTAAAACGAAAATTGTGATTAACGATATTTTTTGCTCGTGAGTGCATTGTTCGAATACCATTCACGATTACGGTTGTACTAAATTCGACAAGTAACGGGGCGTTATTTTTTTCGAATTTCAAATTATACCGAGATATAAAATCTGGAAATTGTCGCAATTTTCAATACGCTATGCATGTAGCTAAAAGTGAATCGAACATTTTTCGAAATATTTTTACTCGCCCGTAAAGCTGTATAAATAATGAAATCGGTAGAAACGTCGAGCGTTTTACATTATTATCATATGGAAATCGTACGAAAAAAAGTTACTATTGTGTGTATGACGTTGCGTGCGTGATTATAATTGAAGTACCGAACGAGCGTAGTGAATTGCTCCGATTTATAGTTGGCTATAGACGAAAATTATTATGCATCCCGTGTGCAGTTCCGAAACGACGCCCCTGAACTGCGCATATTCTTGACGTTGAATAACGCGTAATACAGTTTCGATAATTACTACAGTTGTTCATTAATCTAACTGAAACCCGTGACTTCTAATAATAATTTATAAAACATTCTGACGCGTGTAGTTTATCGATTTACACTCGTTTTGTAACAAACCCTTAATGGCATACGATATTTGTACGAACGTAACGTTTATATTTTATGTTTCTCCGCGCTCGTTATTATAATTATTATTATTATTATTAATCCTCTAGGATAACACTCGAACGAGACTTTCTGGGTCGTTGAGGTCTGCGCGCGTATCTCTCCTATTAATATAACAGACTTTCATTAAGGACGAGTAACGCGTATAAAATTCTTTGACGGAAAAAAATAATTTTTATTATTATTTTAATATAACATTTAATGATACGAAGCAAACGATCACGGAGCCAGCGGCTGTAACGGCTATTTAATAATAGAAAAAAATAATAATATATTGCACAACCGCGATTATATTATTACAACGGTTAAACAATTTATACGTTCCTATAATGTTGCAGCGGATGCCCTGGGCGCTCGTAAATTGATATTTTCTATTTATTTATTTTTCGCTTTCCGGTTTTTAATATCTCGAACTCCATTAGAAATAATACGTTCGGAAATATGTTTTCATCGATAGCTTTGCCTCCGTTTCCCGACCAGATTAATGTCAAATGTTACACATACACCAGCGTCATTTGCTACGTGCTTACGGATAATTCATTAGCGTCGGGAAAACTTCGAAATCAAATATTAATTAGTTCGACTCGTAAAAAAATGGAAATTTCAAACGGGCGCGTTTATCGAATAATTATAATTAGATTCGAGCTGTTTCGAACAATTATTATTATATTACGGGCGTCACATTTATCCAATCACACAATACCTTTATTTGGATCGATTACTATTATATTTTTCGCGGTTATTCAAATATTTTTCGTATTTCGGATTAAATTCGTATTAACGTACGTAACATTTTTGTCTTATTTAAATCGTAAAAATTATGTACGTACGAAGTAAGCGATTATTATACAAAATAAATTATTATTGTATTTTTAACGAGAAACGATAATGAAAAGGGTTGCGGCAAATCCATCGTTGAACACTGAAATGTATAACTACAATATCGTTACTAATATTTTCAATATAATTCGTTTTAACGATACGAGTATCACTTACATTTCTTGGCGTTTGGATAGTTGGCTATTGTTTTTTGTTTTTGATATACCGAACTAAAGAAAATGTTTAGTGTACGTCCAGTAGATGTCGCTATGTATTAGATGAATCCTTATATATATTTAAAAGCCAAAAGGAGATTGTCGACGCTCGGTGGTATTTTTTTATCGGAAAAATGAGAAACGTTAACAATTATATCAAACAATCGCCGTTTATACTTTTTGGTTTCAATACAGCGAGGTTTAAAAATTGATATTTTATTTGTCCTCCGAATTGTGACTCTCCACCAACTACGTCTATTGTCTCTATAATATTTTAATAATAGCGTATAAATTATTACCAACAGTCGTATAGTAATAATAATAATAATAATAATTTACAATAGTACCACAATTATTATACGGCCGATGAAATAACGACGTTTGGAATTTAAATCGTCGACAACTACCCGGTTCGTTTGTTATTCGGTAACACTGTACGTATTCAACGGCGGCAGTTGGCGTGAACGCGTGTAAATGCCAAACGCCGAATGACAATATTTTTACCGAATTTTATCGCGTAAAACGTGAGTCGAAGAAGTTCGACCGAACTCTGTTTAAAAATATCGCGGTATAATATACGTACGTCTCAACGGACACGGTTTCGGATAATATCGCGAAAGCCACTCGTCTTATTTTATTATTAATGGTTTTTCGAAAACCTAACGACTCTGTATCTTTATATACTTACGTACGAGACAATTCGAGCTTACATATTATTTGTCCACGTTGTTAGCTCGTATATCGCGTCGATAAATGTTTTTTTTACCGTACGTTATACCGAAAAGACAAGTACATAGTCCAGGATTAAAGACTATGAATATATATATATATATGTGGATTTTTTCGGTTATTATACGACGTATTAAGAGAGCTGTATTACGTCGACGTGGCTTAGAAAAATTACGCGACAGATCAATTTATGTTTGATACGGATGCCGAAGGTATTCAACTATACTACGACGTTACCGAATATTATTCCCGACGATGTTCCATTATAAATGAGCGTTTTCGAAATGTACGAAACATAAACGGCGATCATATTATTCGTCGTAAGTACACGTGGAACGAAATACGTAATTGGATTTGTTTTTACTTTCGTTTACTTATATATTTCGTAATCGGAGAAAATTATCGTACCTCGTTCGTGTCGTTCCCGATAAAAGTTCGCGTCGTCCCTTGTAATTGACCAGCGAGTGTTACGTAATATTTTCGGTGAATTTTTTTCCTCGTTAACGATCGAATTGAACGTTAGCGGCCATCCTATGGCCGATTCGAATCGGCTTCCGAGAAATTCGCGCCCAGTACACGCAACGCTGCAGGCAGTTAAAATACACAATAATGGTGCTAATAATAGTAACGGCAATCAAACTAGATCTCTGACACTATTGTGCGTCGCTTAAACAAAGGTATTGTATTATTATGATCGTTATTTGTTTTGTGACTAGCACAAACTTAGTCATCATTCAGGATTAAATACGTTGTTTTAGGAAATACGTGTTCAACGATGAAGTATTTGAAAACACGCCTATACGTAAAAAATGCCCAAAAAATCACTTTTAGTTTTTTAAATATAGACGAAAATCGGCACAGAAGTGTCGGGAACGACTAAAATATACCGCTTTAAAATGATTGCTCGAATCCCGCATGGATAACTTGCTCAAAGCACATACAGTGACACTAATTTAAAACTATAATAATCGTTGATATACAAATTTTTCGTTGGAATTATCGCGTCCTTTCCGGTAGATTTGGACATATGTTCTTATAAATTATGGAAATTAGGTGGTTATGATTAGAGGAAATACACGCGTTGTTTAGCGATTTAAGAGCTTCTAGAGTAATCATACGTTATGAAATAATATAAACGAACTACTTTTGAATATTACGCAACTCGTAATAATATTACGAGTATAGCTATAGGTACTGCGTATATAAATAACGTATCGGTTACGTTAGTATAACGGTTGTATTTTGAAACCTATGTTAAATAAAATAATAAACTCGAAAATTCGTTAACATTGTAGGAATTATATTTATAAAATCGAGTTTTCATTTCCCGTCGTTTAGAATTTCGATCATTTTCGATCAAAAAAAAAAAAAAACACGTTGATTTTCCATAATATTCGTTACGTATTAATAGTTCATACGAACGTATTATGAAAAACTGTTTTATAATATTTTACGAAATTTCAAAATATTGCTTACTCGAGTACAGCGTACATCGATGTATATGTCAATAAATATAAAATACGTTTTACAATAATAAAAGTGTCGGAATAAAATAAAAACGACGTGATATCGGCACGCGAAATAATGACAAATTTGAACGCGGAAAAAATATATTTATATAACATAGACAAGAGAAATGTACGCGCGAAAATGAATTAGGTTCGTGATATCGTAATATTATTTTGTACGAAACTGGTTTTTGTGTTACACGCGAAATTTTGATTAAACACACGAATGTATATATATAATATATACACGAGTATATCGTACGCAAAATATAATAATAGGGTAATGAAATCGTATTGGATATTTTGTACGACGAATTAACTAAACGACATTGATTTAGAAACGACATAAACGTTATATCGACGATATTTAAAAAGATATTTACCATCCGACCGGCGTGTATAACGTCAGATTTTTTCCGAAAAGTTTAATTGCTTCGGCCAAACATATAATAATATTCATTGGCAGTGTTTACGTTTGTTTTTCTATTCACCGTTTTCATCGATTTCGATAAATACTCGGGTTTTTTTTTTTTTGTTCGTCCATTCATCTTGTTCAGTCTATTAAAATTACCGTATGGTCAATTAAATAATATTATTTATGCTCGGGCGTCATTAGACGGGGTATAATTATAAATATAATTTTCATTTAGAATGAAGGAGTCGCGGCGTTTACATTATCGCTACAAGTAGTGGCTAACCTAGTTTACTTATATTTAAGTGGCCATTTCCACCGGTCGGCAAATTTAAAAAATAACGATAATAATTACGTAACGAAGTCGCGTTTAAGAAAAACACACGTTGTCTAGTGTTGACCATAAAATAATTTCAAAATGAATTACCAAGAATAAACGATAATATTAAAAAGGAAAAATCGTCTTCGTTCTTCGCGTTATCGATTTTTTTTTAATTACGAAATTAAAAAAATTTCAGGCAACGTAGACTAGTTTCGATAAATAATTAAAAGTAATTACGAACCTCTGAGAGGTGTTCATAATGAAAATACAATCTCGCGAGATTTTTCGACAACTTCATCGGTTAATGGCTGACTGACGATTATATTACCTATTATGTTAATTGGCCTTTGTATTATTTACTGAAAGAGTCGTTGAAGATATTGTTCCACGCGCTTTCGCGTATATGGCTGTGGTGGGGGTAGAGGACTTGTTTTCAATACGAAATAATGAGATTCCTTTCACTGGCGATATTTCGGTTAGGTTAGCTCTATTATGTTCCTATTCGGATCGTATTTATTGTTAATACCGAGCGTAAAATCAAAAATCGTGACGCGAAACGAGACGTTATCTTTACATTTTGTATACACACGGCTATTTTCACCGGGTTCGTTTATCCACGTATGGAAGTCCGTTGTTGCCGCCAAAACGACGCACTCGATAGTTGTGTGCCCGTGAAAATACACGATCGGTTCCGGAACAGTATTTCGCCGCGTATAATATACGCCACAAATTACGTACGTCCGGCCGTCATGCATAGCCGCGAGTTCTTCGTGTTCACCGTTTGTTTGTGCCGTTGTTTTATTCGAACACCGGAGATAAGTATTTTTCACGGGAAACGTCGCAAGTTGTTTACTAAATCTTTGGGGTTACAACAACGCGTATAGGAGTACACGTTATACGTTCCGATAATTCGTATAATTTACGTATTTTGAGCGTCGGACGACGGAGTATATCGGAATTTTATAAAGCGCTCTCGATACTCGTAAATTTGTATACAATACGAGCTTACTGTCGAAACATAACGTTTTACAAGCAAAACCGCCGAATATAAATGTCGGTATCTGTAATATACAAAAATTGTGAAAGATAGGTATAAAATATTCGTCCTCTACGCTGATTTTTGTTCATCACCTCAGTCATACGTACGCAACGTTCGTGTGTATTAGAATATAATAATGTCGCGGCACTCTCGTGATACTATTTTACGAATAACATTTATCACGATTTCGGTCTATACGGATTTAAAACGCTTTAAATTAACGAGATATCAACGCGATTGAATGTATGATTTACTTACAGTACGATATAAGTGACTTACGTTAGAGAATTGCTAATAATTTACGTTTTCAAATGATATTTCAAGCTTCGGATATAACTTCAACGCTTTTGGACGACGGACGTTATATTCGTGTTTTTAGGCGACTTTGTACGATTCGCGTTTATATATGAGAGTACAAGTTCATTAATATCACGAACAAAATTGACCACGGGTACGTATTTTTTGTATACATTTTTTTCAAATTCCCGACGAAGTTCTGAGAAATATACAAAATCTAATCATGGTTTATGAAGAGGTAAATGTAATCCACTTGAAATGTAATTTCAAAATTTTAAGAAATACGTCCGGTATTAATTTTATTTCGCGTATTTTCAATTTTTTTTTTTTGTTTTTTTTTCCCGCGATACCAAAATTAGTTTTCCGGGGGTTTTAAAATTAAATAAACAATTTTCTATTTCTCTCGTAAAAATTCGTCACGAAGTTGTTTTTTTTGTTTCGCCGAAAAAACCTCCGATACCAGCGAATACAATTTAATTTAAAACGTACGTAATAAAATAAACAACGTTTTTATTCTATTCGCCGTAGTGTACAAAACGACTATAATTCCTAAAATACGTGATACGTGGTATACTTAAAGACGTTGGATATTTTTGGAATTTTCGATATTTCTGAACGATAATTCGCGAGTACAATTTATGCCGTATACGAAACTTTAATAGAATATTCGGAGACGCTAAAAAACGTACATGGACGTGACGGGACGAAAATGGCGCGAATTTACGATTGAAGCATAACGGCAGTCGCACTTCGTACCGTATCGGCAGTTCGGCCGCACGCGTCAAATACACGAACTCTGTACGCGGGTATATTCGGTCGTATTTTCTTCGTTCGACGATCGGCGGTGGCGTCTCGTTTGACCGGGATTCGAATAGCGGTGCCCTTTACGGTTTTCGTGACGGTCCCTGGGTGATGTTGGGCGATGGGAAGGAGGGCGGTTTGGAAACGTCGAGTATGTCTTGGATGGTGGCTAGGTCCATGCCTTTCGTCTCGAACAGGTACACGTAGGCGCAGAGGGCCCACGACAGGTTGATGGCGCAGAACAGGAGGAACATGGCGTAAACGCCAACGGTGTCGGCGACGGGTAAATACAGTTTGTTGGTGAAGAACGAACCGGACGACGAGACGACGGACACTAAGGAGACGGCTTTGGATTTGACGTTGGCCGGGAACATTTCGCCGAGGAGCGCGGACGGGACGATGCCCGCGCCTAGCGAGTACGACACCGTGAACAGGACGACGCACACGAGCGGCGCCCAACCGGCGGACGATCCGTCGTCCGTGTACAGGAACGCCGCGTACACGGCCGTCACGGTGGCCAGGCACAAGTGCGAGCCGATCAACAGCGGCCGGCGGCCGAAACGGTCGATGAAGCCCGCGGCGGTCAACGTGAACGTAAACCGGAGGGCCGCGAACACGGCCGCCACGTTCGACGGGCTGATCGGTCCGCGGGACGGTACCGTGCTCGTCGAGTAGGCCATCAGGCAGCTGATGCCGCCGGCCCGTTGCGCGAAACACGCGCCGGCCACCAGGAACAGCGCCAACCGGTTACCGTCGTCGGTGAACAGTTCCCGGTACGTGCCCGGTTCGTCCATGTCCTCCTGCACGCTCCGGGTCAACGCGACGAACGCCTCGTTACGCGTGTCGTCCGTGTCCCGGTGGTACCATTGGAACGCCCGCCACGCCTTATCCGTCCGCCCTTTGGCCAACAGGTACATCGGTGACTCGGACACTCGGATGATGGCCACGAGGAACGCCAGCCCGATGCCCAGACACAGCCCGTTCATGACGTCGTACGGGACCCGGGGCCCGACGATCATGGACACCATCATGCCGATCGAATCGAACGCGGCGACGATCACGCTGAACCGACCGCGCGAACTGTTGGCCGATATTTCGGCCAGGAACCCGGGCACGGTGATGTACACCACGGACTTGCAGACGCCCGCCAGCGACCGGGCGACGAACACGGCCCACCGGGCCGACGTGTACAGCACCCCGAACGACAGCGGCAGCGCGACGGCTATGGAGACCAGGCACCCCTTCCGGCCCAACCAGTCGGTGAGCAGCCCGGCCGGCCACGCGGTCACCAGGTTGGCCAGGTCGAACGACGCCACGGCCCACGAGTGTTCGTTCCGGGTCAGCCACTCGGCCGGCCTGCCGTCTCCTGCCGGATGTTTCGTCAGTGCCCACGACGGCCATCCGGCCCACAAACCCATCATCAGTTCAGCCGTGGCCACTGCGCATCAAACGGTTATATCAACGCGAGACACACGATACGACGACGGTTTTGACGGTCACATTTTCGTACGAACAGTTTTTGGGTCCGGGGCGGGGGATAGTGCTTACGGCGTATTCGAATACGCTGTACGCGATGTCTTCAACGTATTTCGACCGTTTAGATTTTCGTTAACGAATCGTTGCGCTTTTACGAAACGGCCGTAAGAAGAAAATAATTTCGATAAAAAACGCGTTCGACAAATTATTATCTCGGTGATTTTTACGTTTTTTTTTTTTTCGTAAAAATAATATAGCCCGTTTTTCGCGACGTGACGTACGTCGTTTCGTATAGTAACTTCAAAGGTAGGATGCCCGAAGTTCCCGGATTTATTATTAAAATCTCGTTAACGACGCGGAAATAGATCGTATAACTTAATACGATACGTCGGTAGTAGAATTATTTCGTTTAATTACTTCGGGATTCCGAACTATTTTATTACTCAGAATTAGTTCGGCGACGAATTAATATAATTAACGTAAATGGAAACGACACGATCGCGCCGTTTCGATGCACTGCTCGGATACTCTGCCCTCTGGATTGTATTCAAACGACTTTTCCAAACAAAACACTCGTGTGCCGATGACAATGTAATTAATACTAATTAATTCGCGAATTATTTCAACTATTTGTCGGACACTTCGTGTCGAGTAAGCGACGCGAATATTACGTAAAAATGTTTTCAATGAAATTCGATATACCTGTAATAGCGGTATAAATTATTCGTCGTTGGCTCATGCTTTTTGATAAAATCGAATGTCCGTCCACTTAAACGAATGAATATTTAAGAATAAAAATATTGTTTACGTCGATAAATTTGTTTTTAATTTAGTATATTGTCAAACTCGTCACTAAAGTTACCAGAAAAATATTTTAGAATTATATATATATATATATATATATATATATACGACGGCTAAACGATTATGTATAGTTATATCATATAATGTGATATATATTTTTATTTTATTATATATTTTTACGTTCAAATATACAACTTTCACGAATTATAAAGCTAAAATCAAAATACGGTTTCGTATTTATTTTCCAATTTGTTAAGCGCTTTTAGAACGATTACGTTAAAATAATCGTCGGAATACGTTATATAGTTTTCTGTACGAATATAAATTACGTTTGTAGTATATTTTATAACATAACGAATTGCAATTGTTCAGACACGATTAAATAAACTTTCGATTTCTGTTTAATTATTATATTTCGTTAATGTTACAAATAATTGAATCGACTTGCTATAAAATGAACGCTTTATTGTCGTTAAACATATTTTACGAAATGCTAAATAATGTTTTCCAGAATATTATTTTTATTATAAACTTCGTGTTAAATGAAAAATATCATTTATGGTTGAATACAATGTACATATACGTATTTTATCGACACGAAAACCCATTCACTCAACCATTTTATAAGAATAATTTTGAGCTCGTGACTTTGTGATAAAAATGTACTATTGTATAATGTTATGAATAATTTATGATTTAAATCAACTTGGGTGACTTTGGAAAACGGTGTTTTATAATAAAAATTATAATAATAGTAATAAGTAAATAACATTCGTGAAAAAAAACAACATTACGCGATATTTGGAAGAAGGTTTAAAAAACGGTATTTTATTAATATAGTACAATATCTACATACACATGTAAATTGAGAAAGTTCCTCTCTCAGAAATATTGAAGAATATTAATAAAAAAATTTAACGGATACTTCGAAGTTTATTTTTTGATTGTGAGATAATAATAATAAGGATAATAAAACTATATTTTCATAAACAAATAAGGATAATAATAATAATATTTTATTCATTTTTACACTAAATTGTGGTATCGATTTTGTTGAGAGATTTTCAAGTAAAGGACTATAATATATTAAACATTTCTCTAGGAGTTAATAAAAAAACGGTTAGGTTACTAAGTATATTATGGCAGTAAAAGCGAATTTTCGTTTGTTGATTTTATTTTGTTATTTTGGGTATACGTAGTACGCATACAGAACACACTAACTGACATTTCGGCGGAAAACACCTCAATATTTGATAAGGGCCGTTCGTAATATTTTTCTCGGCCCACTCGGAATCCAATATCGGCCTGTCGTTTGAACGGTGGCGGGTTTCATAAAACATTTTCGTTTTCCGTCATAAAAATGAGCGAGTCAGAAAGAAAGAAAGAAAGAGAGAGAGAGTGTGTGTGTGTATACGAAAGAGAAGAAGAGAGAGAGTGAATAAATGAGCGAGAGAGAGCTTATGAATTTTTACGGTCCGTGGAATCGTAAAAAAGAATCGTTCCCGCGTTTCCAATCTCTGGATTACTGCGTCTATATAGCCGGGGCTCGAACGAAATAAAGATTTCATATCAATAAAAAGATACGACGATCCGACAGAAATTCATAAATCGAGTTTCATACCGAACTCGAGTGTGTTGTTGTTGTTCGTCCTCGTTTGCCCCCCATCACTCTTACGAACGTGATGACTTTGATACGGTACGGATAATATTCTATATCGTAAACGCGCACGGCTTAGTGCGCGTTCGTTTCGACGTGGTAAGCTACGCGAGTGTTTCGACAAATTTAACACGATGTACTCATTTTCCGCCATTATTTTGCACAGACGTCGATCATCGACGTCCGACGTAAAAACATATCGGGAATAAAACCGCTTCAAATTCTTTGGACGAGAACAGTGTGCGGACGGCCTAACGCGCCGGTCACACATAAATCGGGATGTGCTTCGAATGCTTTGCCGTGTTAGCGACGTCGAAACATTTTCGCTAACGCGTTCCGTGCGCAGTACGTTGGCATTCCGGAGTAAGACGCGACGACGTGTTTGCGCAAACGTATCGTCCCCGCGCAATGAGGAAAATACAATTACCGTTCTAGGCGGTAGTGACAACACGTGCGTTTTCTGTTGCGCGAGGTACACGCACCGTCAACGCCGAGCAAAATAGAGATACCGGCCAAATACTCGGCGCACCGAAAAAATCCGCGAACAACGAATTTCGTGAACATTATTTGAGCGCGGTATAAGGAACGCGTACAAAACAAACAAGCGATCGTAGAAACGTCGATTTATGCGTGTATAGTTGTAGGTTTTGTCAAATACGAATATTATTGTTGCGTGGCTAAATATACATTTTATCTTGGCGATAACGCGCTACTAGCACGAGGATCACCTCGAATCATCGAATAATTTTCAACGTACTTCGCACGGAACTTTCGATAATTTACCATATATATTTCGGTATCAGAAGACCGAATATTCGTGATTCGAACTTTAAACAATTTTCCGTTCAATCGTTCGTTTTTATACAGTTTCAATGGTATACCTAGTCGAATTTTTCTGACCAAGAACTTTATGAAAAACTCGCTAAACGACGTTCTCCAATCCCGATACATAACAACAAGCTAACGCTCGGCGATTTTCATAGAAATTCTTAAAAGCTGACGTTTAACGTCGCAGAAAAAAACTCGTAATTATGTTTAGCTAAGAAGAAAACTAAAATCGAAAAATAATTATATTTTTATGGAAACGTCAATAACGCCTATTACTTGTTATCCTAAACGAATTTCTTCAAATTCGAAACATAATTAGATCGAGTATTTTTTCGCTGAAAACGATATACGTTCAATAAGTTATTTCGTGAAAGAGTTCAAAGGTATTTTGAAAAAACGAATACGACCTTTAAAATGATCGTTCGTTTCATAATGGGCGACAGCGAAAATAATTGAATTTTTTAATCAGATTTGGTCTTTCAACGTTTCGTAACAGTTCATAAAACGTAGGACTCGTGTATTAAAAAATCGTTTTTAACGTTATTTTTACGACTTTTAATTTTTCGTGCTTAAACGTCGTATTAATTAATTTGCGTGGAAATATCGTTTATTTTTTTACGGCCTTTACGTTCGGTTAGGAAAAACGTTCGTCATTTTATAGGTTAATAAATCCCCAACTGGAACCTCTCCCCCCCCCCGTGGTGGCCGCGGTTCGTATTCGAAACGGTTTTACGCGACCTATAACACAATTGGGAGGAGCGCAAGAAATCGCAATACTGTTTATCGTGATCGCAATTCTGTCGTCCCGATTACCGCGCGTAGTTTACGCTACCCGAAGAGTCCCTTCGGACTATCACCACCACCATTCCGGTATAACTGGCAAAACAACAGAAGCGCGCGTAGCTCTCCGTATCTTCGCGCGACACTCGACCCGTTCGGTTTTTTATAATATTATTTTCGCGGCGTATAATTCCTCGCACGCGATACGCGCGTAAGTGCCAATTACTGACGGGCAACACACGTGGACACGTGTTAAACCACGGTACATTAGGCGAAAAATGAAAAATTGTATTCTCTGGCCCCCCTCCCCCATACACGTACACACACACACGGACACATACAAACTTCTGTTACCGCGTATCCGTAAACGTACACGACATATGCGCCCGCTAACCGCGTGATCGTGGTTGCGCCACGCGCACTCTCCGACGATACGTCAACAACTTGTTAAAAGCTACGGCGCGATGACGTAAGCCCGTTCGGTGTCCGCGCGCGTTATTCTTATTCGTCGTACGTGGTGCGAATTACGACTGGAATTACGGGTTTGATCGCGCGCGCATTTGGGTCGACCGCGATCTCTGGCACCGATACACCGCGTGCTTCTGCTGTGTACGCGTACGCGCAGCGGCGTGGAAAGTAAAAACGCCACGTGCGCGCACGCTCGTTAGTGAATATTGAAACCGCCGTTGTTGACGAAATCGGCGACGGTATATCGTACGGTGAAATAGCCGCGCGACCTTTGGTCCCGGCCCGACCCGCCAGATATGTCGCGTCCGACGGGCGGGAGACCTTCGCCCGTGATCCAGATCGGACGACGGCGGCCGGCGACCTCGGCAGACCGGAGACCGGTTTCGGGTGTTCGTCCGCGATCGTCGGCGGCCGCGCGAATTATTCGACGTGTTATCGTCGTACGATTCCAATATCCGACCAACTCCTCTGCACCGGGTACGATTCCCGCGACATTGTCCGATTTCGATTCGTCACGTACGTATAACTGCGCCGTAGATACGCGTATATATAAAAATACACATTTACAAAATACGTCGCGGAATAGTTTCCGGATAATATTTCGGATTCGTATCAAACAGATATTCGGAGCGTGAAGATTTTTCTGGATATTTTCGTTTTTGATAAAAGTAAATAACGTGACCCAAATAGCGAGCGTCGCGTTCGTTTGAAAAATCGACGATTACGCCGACGATGTATCGACGATGGTTGTTATTGATCGTTACGAAGACGCTACACCGAAAATTCGTTATTGTCGTCATTTCTTACGCGCAGCGCGTAATAAAATACTGATTCGAAAAGGCACGCGATAATAATGGGCGTAAAAATCGTTTCGTGTCATTAAAAAAATATACCGAATGGTTTGTGCCACGCCATTATGTGTTACGCGTCCATTACAAATAGCCAGCGGCGTTTACGAACGTAAATAATTAATTTAATCGAAAACCGTTCGCCGGATGATAATCCATTAAACTCCTTTCTCCGCCGGTCGGGTAATACTTTTCTTTAGTTTTCGTACCCGTAGTGTTTGCAACGAATAATAATTTTTGTATTGTTTTTCCGTACGAATACATTTCTCGCGCGATTTACTTTACGAGCGCTCTAAATCGAATATTACACGATTGTTATCGCACGGTGTTCACTCGTTATACACGAATTGGCGAATAAAGTTTTATAATTTTTCACGATCGAAATTCGCGCGATTCGATATTTATGGTTCTACCTACGGCGTCATCGCCGTGACGATTAAACGATTCGAACGAACTTCCGTAATAAATGTTCGTCTAATATTCGAACCGACGATTAACGAGCGCTTTCCCTGACTGCTCGAAACTCTTAGACGTTATCTTGGAAGAGATGACTCAAAGGGAAGTTCCTAGACGATCTTCGAATGCTGCGCCGTTCATAACGTATATTATGTTCGTAAAGAATAACACGAACCGCGACATTATTTCGACTAATTCACGTAGAATACACTTAATCGAATAAAACGCGCGTTATATTTTTGAACAGTCGTAAAACGTTCTAATACGTTGTTTTTGAAACTTTTAATTTCGAAGTACCTGTTTTCGATAATCAAATGCCAACATAGTTTTCGTTCGTTATTACAGCGAGTTCGAATTTTATCGTATGTAGAATAACGTCGGTTTATTAATGATTTTCCGTACAAATCAAGGTAACGTAGGAAACGTTTATTTATGTAAGAAATAACAATCCCATTTTGACGTACTATTTTAATTTTTAATTTTAAAAGAAATTTGCTCGGTATCCTTAAATATTGAAAACATACTGTACTCCACACTGAAGTAAGTATTTTATACAATTTTGAAATATTATATCATACTGTATCAATATGGGAATTATTTTTTTTACATTTTCGTAGACGATTTTAGATATACGGAATAAAATTTCGTCGTTACACGGTAAGTTACGTATTAACCATAAATCGTAAGATTGATTAAGATTTTTAAAAAAATACCGGGAAAAAAAATAAAAGTTATCTAATTATCGACGCGTCTTTTTGTAAATTATTAACTATAATGTTACGGAAGACCAAAATGAGTAAAAGTTGGATTCTGATGTACGAAAAGTCATTAAAGCAGAAAGGCTTTAAACTGGCTTAATATTTCACCTATTAAGTTAGCGTATAAGTATATCGTTGCGTGTAATTGATTGGATTAAATACCGAATTAGACGAAATTGAACACGTCTAGCTATAACTAAGCTAATGTAACATTTACCGTACACGAAAAACAGAAAACCAAATAAATATGTTCGGGTTAAACGTAAAATATATTTTATCGCAAATTATCCTCCTCCGTCTCGGATATAATTAAAAAAAACAATTAAACAATATTCGTATTTTCATAACGTGTTAACCCCGCGAACATAACCGTATCGTATATAATATCATTTTCGATTTTAATTAAAACGTTGTCGTATTTTACGAGTTCGCTAGTCGTTTTTACGATGTGTTTTTATTTTCGCCGCTTCGGCGCCCGTCTCGTTCGTGAACACCGCCGAACACACCTATCAATGACTGTAGGTATGTCAATTATACGTACCGACTCCGGATCGAATTAATCCGAATATCGTCGGCCGAACCATATTTTATATATATTTATTTTTTTTAATTATCTAGTCCGCGATACTTTAACGGCTTTGTCTTTTTCGTGAATATCGGCCCGCGGGATATTATTAGTCCTGTACGTATTTTGAATATATACACAACTATGCGTCGTCATATTTCGTCGCGTTTCTCGTCGCTATTATTATGTAAACATATAATAGTATAATACGATGATATATAACGTGTTGAAAACAAAACTGGAACGCCCTCGAGTTATACGCGCAAACATTATTATTTTATTTTCGTTATTGACGAGGCGCAATTATCGCCTGGCACTACGGGGCGTAATCTGATATATAAATATATATATATAACAGCGAACTCTTCTAGATGAACAACGAACGATGGGCGCGAAACGAACTAGAGCGTATCCGCCTTCCATATAATAAATGTCGATAGACGAAACCGGGAATTCTTTTCTTCGGTATTTTTTTTTTCGGCGACTTTATACGAACGCGCGGACTCGAAATTCGGACAATAATACCACCACAGCTGATCCAATCATATCGGTGCCGGTGTACCCGTGTTCATTCCGTGGTAAAAATTTTTCGAAATCGGTTTTGTCGACTTTCTGTCGTCGACGTACGGGCGCTTAACGTAACGCAATGTATCGCGCGTACCCGTATCATCTAATATACAGTAAAACGCGAACACGCGCGATCTATCGATTTTTATCGATCGCGTCCGCGACACGTGCAGTTGTCCCCCCGAATCCCTTCTCAACGCCGCCGTCGCCAGCTGGACGAGACTCGGGTGATGCGCGGTCGGGATACAACAATAACGGCGACAGGTGGGAGCGGTGGTAAAGCCCCTCGGGGCGTTTGTGTATATACGAAAACTAATACGTACGCATTAAACACATATTCGTTGGACTAGGTGATGTTCTGAATAATATTATAATGCAGTTCGACGGCCTAATGGATCGTAATTATAGCGGGCGTACTAAAGTTTTGGGTTTTGTGCGAGTCTACCTGTATTTATTCACACACACACACACACGGACCCGGAGGGCGCAATGGGACCACCTTTTCTCTCTGTATCGAAACCCCAATACAAACACACACACACACGTAGACTGAACACAGATACGAACGCGAGTGTTTGTAAACGATATATTTTTAATCGGACGATAAAAAATAAACGTAGACGAAAAATATTCTCTAATTATATAGACTCGGGTCTGTTAATTAATATAATTACTCGACCGGTAGTCGTTGTGACTGGGAAAAATTTGGAATCGATTGCGCGTGCGCGCGCGAGGTCTATATTGTGAGTGTACGCGCGGCATTACAAGTCGTACACAGACGTCTTAAGTATGTACGGACGGGTTGGTCGTCGTCGTCGTCGTCGTCGTCTTGGAATGCGTTCAAACCACCGGGACTTATTAACGCATAGCTAATTTTTTTTTTTATTCTTTTTTTTACCCGGCCATTATATTACTATTATTATAGTCGACAACGGTCAACCGTAAGCCGCCTTGTGGAATGTAAATGGCCTTACCGGTTATTATTGTCTCATTTTTTCGAGATTTTCATGCACCGCGTGCGTCTGTCGTTTGTTGATCGAAAATTTTTGTACCGCTCCTATGGTACATAGGTACCGTAAGGTACAACCGACTCGAAGTCAGAAGGCTATTAAACCGATGCAAGACCACACAGTTTAGGACAGTTTTGTTACATTCGTTAACGAATTCTGGATATTTCGATTTGCGCACGTTACACTAAACAGGTCTATTCGTCGAAAATTGGGAGTGGGGAGCAATCGTCGTTGTTCAGACGGCGTAGTTAAAGTTGACGGATATAAATTAAGCGCAAAAGCGTAGTTCGATAAAAGCGCCCGAACGGTGGAAATTCACGAACGATTACGATATTATTATTTGGCGTTTCGGTATTATGGGTCGTGGACAAACGGAAGATTCACGACGAAAGATCCGAGATTATACGCGAGATTAATGAAGTTGGTGAAACCGTTTTAAACGTCAATCTCGGCTCGTGGGTCATCGAGGTAGTGTCCGACGAACAAAATACGTTGCAAAGGTCAAACGTGTGACCGCCATAACTTTCAATATACGACAATGTTATGCCCTATGTACGGAATGAACTCTGTGAAGTACCTAAGGCGATAAATAAAAGTGGACTTCCTGTACCCTCAACGATGTCTGGCAATGACTTATCCGCGTTTCATCTTTTTTCGTTGATAAATATTATCGCTATACTTAAGTCGGTTTTCTGAAACACATGACTCGTAATGGCAACCCGTTTTACCGAAGAATCTCCGAGACCTTAAGGTTATTTGGTTTCGTCCGGCCGGGTGAAAGCGGCGTACGGGGACGACCATATATTTATGTACGCGTTCTACGTATTGCAACAACGTCGGTACGAACATCGGCAGTGTATAAATGACGATAATTCGCGATTTTTCGTAATTACGATCGATAATTAATCTTTGTTTTTCAATCAATATTTTATTCCGCGCGCCAATGACGAAATATCAATTCAGTCGGTACACGATTCGATTTGATAAATTAAATTAGGAATATCGAAAAACACCTATTACGGCGTCGAAGGAACGGGTACTATTGAAACAGAAGACACAGTAGTGAAACACCTTTTTTAGAAACAGTTTCTAATAGTATCCGTTGTGTCGACTATACTAAAACGAATAAAAACCGATTGTTGCCGGAACACTAACGTTATTTAGAGTGTATACTCTTAATAAGCGTTTGTTTCGATAATGTTTCCAATATCGTATTGTCAAAATTGAACGTAACACTTATCCGGAGAACAAAGCGGAGTCCAAAATTAATGCTACCATATTTAAACGGTTATTGGACCATTTTACGAAATTTATTTCTTTTCTCTTCGCTTTTATTGTTATTATTATTTTTTTTTTTTATATCGCCGAGATCGCGAACCATTATTATAGCCGCGTCCTATTATTTCACTAATAAAATGTAAGTATCCGCAGTTGCTCGAGTTACGCGTTTCGTATAATACTGCAGCTAGTAATAAAATCGAACATTTTCTTACGTCGTATAAAAAGTGTATAATTTGATGTATACATGTATATACATATATAAATGTATACGTAGCATCTTATCTGAAATTAACGTTTTTAATGTGCGCTCTCTAGCAAATACTACACAATATTTTAGATGTATTCGAGGATACGTATCTACGTAGAGCTATATCGTATAATCGCGTTTTTGAAGAATTACCGTGGTCGCTCACATCGCGGAGATATTCGAAACTTCAATAAAAATAGAACAGGTAGTAATAAAGTTTGACGGAGTAAACGATTACCGATATCGTATTAATTACGCAACATTCGTAAACGTCTAAATTATTTGGTAAATTAACATTATACAGTATTTTCGACGTTTATTGTTCGTCTCTAAATACAATTTATGAAACGAAATCGCGGCACCCCTAATCGTCGGAATTATTTACCATTTTCTTTTTTCGTCGTTTTCGTTTTGGCGCTCTTCAACACGTTTACAATAGGCGCTTAAGCGCGCATCGATAACATCCCGTTAGTAATAATTTAACGCGTATCGCCGCCGTTGAATAATCGTAATATTGCTATTGGTAATGGAACGATATATATATATATATATATATTGTACGTCGCGGTCGACCTTTAGCCTTTTAATATAATAACGTTTTAAGTCGCGTTGTATTTGAACGTCAACGTAAATGTCAATTTGCCGATCCGACTCGTCCGGCTGCAAGTAAATCGTCGCTAATACACTCCGCCGGCTAGTAGTCATATTGAAAATGGGAATAACCGAACGTAATAATTTAACCAAACCGTGCACTGGTCAGTGTTTGATATTAAAATAAACGCGTATATATACGTAAAAGCTTACCCGGGAAAGCGCGCATAAAATTTAAATTAAAATCGTGACCGTCCTCCAATTGTAAATATCCGGCGTAGAAAAAATAAATGAAAATCACCGACGAATTATTCTTTTTATTACGATTGTGTTGTTAACAGCGATGTAAAAAAAAAATTACATAAAACTACGGGGTTTTCGCGTCAAATTAATTTCACTTGTGGGGAAACCTCCGTAAAATACCGTCCCAATTTTTCATAAATATTCATTAACCGGGCCCTCGCACTCGGCCGTCCCCCTCCCAAATGAAATCGGCCTGTGTACGCGGCGCGCGGGATACCGCGTGCTGTGACGTGTGCATTATTCATACCCGGAGCGATTTTCGAACTTTGTGTCTGGAAACGTACTACGCCGGATCCGACGTGGTAAAGCGGTTTTCGGCCATCCAATCGCATTTCGTAGTTTACCCGGTCGTTGTTCGAAGCGGTAGCGGAAATTGTTTAAAACTCGCGCTTTTCAGCCATCGTGTCCCGTTAACGATGGCTGGCTCTTATAATCTGTCCAGCGATTTAATATTACGTACGAAATACGTCCCAGCCATTATCGTAAATTACCGGACCACAACCACCGGTCAACGTTGAAAGTTGTGTTAGGTACATTGATGTACGAGTTTTAGCAGACGACGGGTTCAAAATCCCGCGCGATCTACGAGAACCGTTAATACCGAACTCGAAGAGCACGCGCGTTAGACGGATTATCTGATTAAAACGTTTTATTTATTAAACTCGACGCGCTCCGTTCATTTTTTAAAAAATTCGTTTCCACGGTTCGCGTAGCGTTATTAAAAACGTAGAGGATTAGCCCGATTTTTATTCGATTATTATTAGTCTAGGTTTCTTAAAATAGAAATCTGCCTCGTGAAACGTTTTTCCCGTTTATTTTTATCGACGATAATATAATTCTATCGTGCCCGTTATAATAGAAAGTTAAGCGATTCTTTTTCAATTCTCGTAAATTTCGTACCGTTAAGGCGCGACATTATTTAAATTAAGATATCGTGTATATATCCGTAACGTTTCGAGCCCTGCAAAGGTCATTCCGCATTGTTAGAAGTTACAACGTTTATTCGTGCAACTTCCGTTTTATGGTAAACGTCGTTAGAAATTACGCGCTACTCGGTCTACTCTCTCCGCCATAAATGTTATCACGCGCGGCGACATCGTTTGCGGAATAGTTGCGTGGTACGCACCGCGACTAGTGGTATCCGTTTGAAACGTTCAAATTCGTTCGTCAACGGCTAAATGTGTACGCGCTACTATTTTCGCTTGCCCGTTAATTTCGTTTTCGTAGCCAGTGGACGAATTTTACTGGCAAATTCGCTAACCATTGACGTTAATCAATTTCGCGTTTATTTTCGTCTTCGGCGATAACGTGCGTAAAAACCGCCTCGGTCCGCAGCCCGTAATTGTACGAACGGAATCGATTACTAACTACAGGTCGAACGGTATATTGTCCGATCCAAAACGACGCCGATTGTCCGTAAGAAATGTTTACGCGTAATCAATTGGTGAACGTTAATCGCCGGTCGTCGACCAGCCCGTGCGCGAAAACTACGACGCGCACTACTTTTAAATATTATTCGATCGTTTGGCCAACGTTGTTAGTCGGGCCGGGCGTGTACGAGATTTACAAAACGGTTACAACAATAATGTCGGCGTCACTTTTGGAGATTCGACACTTGACAATGTCTAAACGGTACCCGGCGAAACTTTCAGCGAATTTCTACGATTTCTACGAGTGTAAACGAAATTTCTCTTGGTGTTGGTGAAGAGCGAGTGGCGGGCGCGGGTAACAGTCACGCCTACGATTATTATTATTACGCATTGTTTTAGGGTCACGGGGACGTGGACACGACGACGAGCGCGTTACTTCAAACCGTAAGTACGTACCGTGTGTACGAGTAGAAACCGCGTCGACGGGTCCAACGTCCGTGTCCAAACGATACGCCGCCGCCGCCGCAGCGTACGGGCGTAATTAAAATATGAGGAATAACAATAAACGACGGATATAAGTATACGTACGTAAAACCGTATAAGGATACCGGAAAAAAAAAACGAATAAAACCTTAACGGGACGCGTTGTAAATAGTTGTTCAAGCCGGTCGCGATTCTCGCAGTGGCGCGTATTATACACCTCGAACCAATAACGGCTATCGTTATAAACGACCGCGACGCGGCGCGTATTATTATTATTATTATTATTCCGACGTATCATCGTTTGATCATCCGTCATCGTTTTACCACAAGAGCAAAGGAATGTGTGTACTACGTATATATATACGTATGTATTAGATGAAGATAAGGCGGCTTGGACGGTAATAATACGAAAAAATTCCGTCGGAACGGCATAAACGATTTTGATCGATCGCTAAACGCGGTATTAGCGTACTCATACGCTCGCCCCATATATTATATATTAGACGGTCCGGGAGATTGGCGCTAGGTCCGGGGGCCGCGGCGTCGCGAAAAAAAATAAAAGAAAAAAATCCCCGTAAGTGTATTAGCGGATTCGTGTCCTTTAAGCGCTCCAATACGCGAAAAACGTTCATCCCCGTGAACAATTTATAGATTACATTATTGAATTACCGTACCGCTTCGACGCGATCACGCGATACGTGTCTTTAAAGGAACGAATAAAAAAATATCGTCGTTTTTCCGCCCGAAAATGTTAAAAAACTCGACCGCCCTATCCGTCTCTCTCTCTCTCTCGTAATTTGCAAACCGTTTTCGTTCCGGTAATTTCCTACGTTCGTGAAAAATCCTTTTTAATTTACCGGTCAAGTACACTGGAAAACGACAAATACTCATTACGGTGTTGATTAGGAAAATCATTAAACAGTATAGGCACGTAGATTATATTGTTAATAGTTCACTCGTTTACATGTCGTCAGCGACACTTTATTTACGGTACGTTCCGCCGTATTCTATAATTTTACGATATTCCCGAAACTTTTTTGGGCATACATTATTCAAAAAAAAAAAACAACGATTCGATTACTTAATCGCCGGTTTTACGTTGTATTTACTTCGGTAACGTGCGCAACAAATTCGACGATTTTCGATGGAGCTTCAACTCGTCGTGATTTGGTTAAAAGCTCGCCGACTCGATTACGCTAAAGCTATTCGACGCGAAGTCTAATTCGATATAAATATACGCGAAACTACGAATTTCGGTATAAATAAAGATCGATCAATTTTACTCTATGAATCGTACGTTAGACGTTAGATTATTTTGGGGCCCTTTATAACCGGATTTGCGATTAATTACGCGAATAAACCGAAATCATCTCAACGAACACGCGGGCGAGTAATTCTTTTTTGATTATTTTAATAGGAGAATTGTGATTTTCAAAGTCGTATATTTTTTTTTACTTTTCAGTACATTATTCAACGACTGACCTTGTCCGTTATCGGACGTATCACGTTCTTAAAAACTATTATTTCTTCGCGGGTCAACTAATAATAATAATACATTGAATAAGGGAAAAACGTGAACGTGCGTGTATAATATAACTGCGAATCGGGTCCGAGGAACGACTAAATGTGAAAATAATACGATCGTGAGTATACTGAGTGGTATTCGTTCGTGTTAGGTTTATTCGTTTCGCGTATCGGACGACGGATTTATTCGAAAATCATAACTAACCGTTTTCGAGCGTGATGTTTCTTTAATATTTTCGAAACGCGCGCTCTAAATTCATTTAGAAACGTAACGCACTGTCGTCGTGTATTTGCCGTGGACTTTTGCTGTACGCGAAACCGGATACGGCGTTCGACGTATCGAAACGAAAAAGCCATCGAAAAGTTTCCGGTTGTCATATATTTGTAGGTTGTATCGTTTCTAAATTCGACGTAGGGAATTTTATTACCATACGGCACAAGTGCCGGCTTCACGAGTACGTTGTGTGCGAGGAATACGTAAATATTGCCGTAAGTTGTCGCAAATTATGTATATTGGCCCGGTGGCGCGCGTACGGCTTGCGTAAAATATTTATAACTACGTTTTTAAAATATCGCGCGTTCGTCGTATACGCTACTCGGCGACGGTTTAAGTTAACAAAAGTGAAACTTGGTCTCGCGTTGTTGTACGCAGAAAACGAACCGGATCGATTTTCCAACGGCCAACCGCGGTAACACCTCAATTACGAAGCCGCGCCACAAACTTGGCGCGTACGTATACGTATTATACGTATACATATTGAGACGATAAGATGATAACAGACCTAGAACGAAGGAGGACTATATTAAGTTTATTAAGTTCGGCCTATCGGGTTTCGCGAACTTCGAACTTTTGCAACATTGTTGTCCGTGACGTGTATATATATATACGAACATTTATACCCTCGGAGGGGTAGATCGAGTTCTAATTAGAGACGACGGTCCGGAGTTTTCCGCTCCGGGTACGGTTTCGTTATTGAAGTCAAAGCGACCGCGAGGTATATTTACGACGGTGTAACTTTTTAATTTTCGTTAAACGCCCCAAAAGGGACCGGCACCGAACGCCGCTGACGGGCCACATCCCAGCGGAGCTAAATGTCGACCCGGTGGTCTACTCGAAACGTTCATCGCTAATATCTAATACTTGCGCGGGTAAATCGTGCTTGAAACTCGACCTATACAGCGAAACTAAAACGACGTATACATGATTATTCACAATCCGTACGGGATTCTCGCGTAAATTTATCGGTTTTACGTATGTTCGGTGCCGATAACGATTCGTTGACGAATGAGCGTTGGGGGGTACCCGTTAAATAATGTAATTTTTGTTTTACGCTAAACGTTTCATAGCAACCGAAGAGCGTCGACAATGATCCGATATTATTTTTAAACGACGTTAATTTTGTTTTGGCGTTTTTTGCACAAATATTATTCGCGTTATTTTTCTAAAAGTTACAACTTAAGACGGACTTTTTTCACGGACATTGATTTTATTTCACAAATAAATCGTGCGTTACGCACGATCATGGAAATAATAAAATTAACGATCGGCTTTTAAGAGACGTATTTTAAATTAAAAACGAATCCGAGAACTACAAAACGGAATTCGTCGAAATTTCTGTTTTCTCACATTCTTTCCACCCTATTCAATATAGTTGTTCCTTCGTTATACTTCACTTACTACGAAATGTACAACTCGCGAAGATTATTAACAGTATATTAATAATTGTAATCCTATCGTTGTAATAACTTAATCTAACACGAAACGTCTTTGTACTTACGAACAAAACGCGAATTAATAAAGAAAATGCGTTCGTTAGTTTTAGCTATTGTTTTTCCCAAAAATTAACGCGACAAATCATGTTCGAAAATTAAGTTTCTAAACTGAAGTGGGACCGCGAGAAACGCTCTTCTTTCGCCATGCGACCATATACGACGTTCGTAAACAAAAGGTACATATTATTGTAAAAACCAACAACCGATTCGACTCTGTGTTCGGAATCTGATTTAGCGCTACGCTCTCACTATTAAAACGTATTTCGTTTAAAAGAATTCGATAGAAACAATTTTAAACGAATACAAAAAACCGAAATTGCTTAGTACGTTAGTGCTTATACAGGTTCGAATGATTACAAACACTATACAGTTTTATGATAAAGCGCTAAACGCGATAAAACGTAAATTGATTCTTGAAATTCGAACTACTATTGGTCGCTAAATTAAATTGCACGCGTTTATTAAGTCGAAATTACATATATTTGGAATTCGTAATTCAATAAGTAACGTGTACGTGTATTCTAAAATCGTTCTGCAAAATTATATTGTGCGCAGTGCGATACAGAATTATACCAAAGCGAGTTGCGTTGTATATTGAATTATCGTATACGCGTAATAATGCGCGTTAATATAATTATTTTAGCTCTATATATAGTACACATTTGAAATTCGTTTTTGGCGAATTACTCTTCATTCAACTCTTACGCGTGCGTTTTACGCGTTTCTCGCGAACACCTTTCAACATTATATTCACAGATTCCGAAATCACAACTCGTTCACTGTATATAATACGAAATTCACTCCCTTTCGTCTCTACGCCGATCAAATATTATTTCGATTAATTATTATTATTATTGCTGTTATAACGCACGTCCACGAATACGCTTGCGTATACATACGCATACATACTTATATATACATATTTATAAACAAACGGAGTATTATAAAAGATTTAGGAGCGTTTTCCACGAGTCTCTCGGGATACGGCCAGCCTACCAATTACGAAGATGGCTTTTATCGCAACCGTGCAGGAAAATTTTAAAGGGTGAAATAATGCGTCAGACCAAATTGCCCGAAGAGTGTGTGGCGATACGGCGATATTTATAGAGCGCCTTAACAGCAATTATACGAAATCCGTAGACCTAACATGGAGGTAATAAATTATGAAAACGTAATTTTTGGTTTTTTTTCATTCCGTTTCAGTCGTTCGATAAAATATCGATTCGTACATTACGTACATAGAAATATTCTTATCTATATTTATTAAGTTCGACATCGTACCCGCTGTGATTTCAGGTTTCGAAATTCAATGAGACGTGAAAAAATAACGAAAACGCGTACGTACGTTGGCGTAAATCAAGTTTCAGACATGATTGACCGAATAAATTAACGTTTGATTTACGAAATTATTTATTACGTTTAACGAATAATTTTATCATTATTATTATTTACAAAGAATACGGCGAACAATAGTTTTCGAGATTAAAATTTATATATATGTATATATATATATACACATAGAGAGAGGGAGAAAGATTTATTGACCAAACGATGTAGTAAGACGTGTATCATAAACGGCAAGCTTAGATTGTCCAAGCTCCATTATTTTTTTGGTTTTCTTTTCATTTTTACAATCACCGGTCGACTGATAAAACGTTTCCGAACGATTTAATGTCAAGCGTATTTCGCAGCGAATCGGAGCGGCAAAAAATGTATCAGTTTCTTTTTATTGTATTGTAAACGTACGTTTTTTGATTAATGGTTACAATGTTCAACGGTATCGACGATAATTTTATACTTAAGCGAACATAATCTGAGAAAAAAAGTCGTAATCATATACATTTCTGAATGTTTCAAATTAACGATTGTGAAATATTACCGTAAAAAAATAAACCAAAATGATTAAACGAACTCATTTCTGAAATACGTTTCGGTATAACGATAAATATTTCGTATTTATAATATACGGTACAATTTTTGAAACGGACATTATCTGATCCTAATGGTTTTTTATGGTCTCTTTGTTGTTCAATGTTATACAGAAAGCCTTTGGAATTTTCTCTGAAAAGTTTCGACAAATTTATCTTAAAGATTACAACTCTTTGTAAATGATAATAAGACGGTCCGTTATCTGAAAAAATTAAAAATAATTTTTTGAAATAAAATATAGGTCAAGCGGTTTTTTTTTATTATATGTGATATAATATGTATATTTATTATGAAATGCGAGATTAAAAGTACAAAAATATTCGATTAAATTAAAAAAGAAATTAATTTTGGCGTTTACGTTTTTATAATAGACGAAGTTAATATAAATATAATTTTACACGAACCTATAGTCGCTTAAACGTGTTTTATTTATTTAAAGTATTTGAGTTTGTGCTATTGAAATAACATAAGGAGCGTTATTCGTATTATTTTAATCAACGTTACGTACAAAATAAAAAAAGCAATTATCTACCGGTAACTTTATATTCCAGTTTATAATTATATCAAGATAATCAAACATGTTCCGAAGAGAAAATTCTTTCAAAAATCGAATAGCCTTAAAGTAATTTTTTGTTCCCAAAATATGTAGACTTGTTCATAAATAAGCGCTCGGCGGTCACTTTTCTTTTTAAGTAGTTTAAATACCTCACGACATTCCAATATATTTATTATTACGTAGTAACGTAGACGTTTTATATTCGTCCTTTTGAAAATTGATCGCTGTTTAGATTTAACATATTTAATTTTCCGACGTGTAGGCATACATTTTTTCACCTCGAAAACAACTTTAACAATATAAATAATAGCGATATAATTGCTCAAACATCAATTCAATGTTACGGTCAATCGTTATATGTATGTATATATATATGTAATCGTGTTTGAATTATTTTCGCGAGTTTATCGCTGAAATATTTCCGAAATCGTTCTATATTGACTCGTGATAAAAAATTTTTTTTAAAAATATCCAACAAGTTAATTCGTCACGATTTGTTACGACAGAACATAGAACATTGTAACGGATTGTACGACGACGCGGTTGTCTCGTAGGGAGCCAGACGTTTTCTAGACGGGCATCATTAGGCGTTTTTACAGTTACCGTTGCTTTAACGTTCACCACAACAGGTGTTAGATAAATTTATTGTACAAACACATCACGACGGTCTATTTATATGTGGAATATCGCTAAGCAAAAATATGTTCCCGTTTAATGATAAATAAATATTTAATCGCAAGTTTTGCGCGCGGCGTGAACGCGCGAAACGTGCACAATACATATATCGGTTTCAACGTTATAAAAACTAGTAGGACATAATATATGCGCACGTATATTGTGTAATATACGGAACGATATCGATCGGTGTGTTTTCAAACGTGTTAAAACGAACCGTGTGGCGAGGCGACGGTGTCCATGAAAAGTTCGAAAAGTAAACGTCGAACGTTCGTTCTCGGGGCGAAATAAATGTTTCGCAATGTTTCCACGGTAGGGACAAAAACAATCCGAAACTCATGATCTTTCTAAACGGTTCGCGGATCGATTTAAATTACCGGCTTACATAATATACAAAGCATTTGACCTCCGCGTGAGCCACTAGTGTTATTAATTAAGACAAGTCGATCATCATCGGCCATGTTTGTATATGGCCGCCACCACGCTGCCGGCGTTACACGCAGCGTTTTGCGTCGTTAGTCATTTTATATTCACGCCTACTCGGTTTCCTGTAGGAATATTAAAAAGATATAAATAAAAACGGAAAACCGTGTACAAAATACGTAATTGAAACGCGTACACATTGCGTACGCGTTGCGCGAGAGTTTATCACAATATTTTCGTTTTATTCGTACGCGTGCGCGAATTAGTGGCCCAAATTAGAATTTATTTACGAGGAGATTCTTCTCAATCGTCAATATTCAATCGATTCGCTTTTTACCTGTCGGTTCCCTTAGTCTCGCGTGTTTTTAGTCAACGGCTTAATACCTGAAATCGAACGGAACAAGGCGTAATTATCAATCATAGCGACTGTGTCGTAAATTACGGACATACATTTTTTTTTCTTTTTAAGTAATTTCGGTAAAATTTCGATTAGTGGTTGACAATCGAAATCGACTTCGTTTTTAGGCGCGTATTTTGTTATACATTTTAGAAGCGTTCGTTGCCGGTATTTAGTCGTCGTTATTTTATCGGAACATATTTAAATAATATATTTCGAACGCTATCGTTCTAACTAACTAACCACAATTTTTTAAATACTATTTTGAAAGTAATTTTACGAAATTGCGACAATTAACGTAATTTTTAGACTATAAAAGAAATCGAAGAATCTGCTAAATCAGAGAGCACGTTTTGCTGCTCGTTGGGCCCTTCACATACCGTCTAATAGTTATATAGTTCGTGTAGTCGGCTTTAAGTTATTTTAAAACTCGTGTTCCGTATATGATTATAACATTCTCGCTTTACGGATAACTCGCGAGTGGTTCGTATATTTCTCATGGTTGTGTTACGCGTTATAATTATTTAACTGGCGATTTAATTGCTCGTATAAAACGCCTCGAATATTTTTTTATATCTTCTCACCGAACCACCGGAATCTGTTTACAATTTTTGATTATAACGTCGTTTATACTTAAAATTAAGAATCTTTCGTAATTCTTTGTTCACCGTTATTCGCGTAATAATACGGTTTACCGTCGTTTTATTTTGAATTTTAACCTGTGCAGTCGTGCAAGAAATATCGTTTGTTCAAATTCCTATTTCGCCACGGACAATCGAACACAAACAGATGGCAGCACAGGTTTTCAAAATAACGATATTACCGAGTATTCGTATGGCGATCAAATTCTAAAACGTGCGAGATTCCTTTAAGAAATAAAAAAACGACGAGTAACTCTATTATGATTTAAACGTTTCCAATAATAATTAAACGTGCGCGTAACGAACGACGGCCAAATAATTAAACGTATTATTTCGCTATACTATACGCGCGTGCGCTTTCGATACGATATACGTTTAAACAATATATTTTCGTCTCAGAAACATTTTCGATTTCGTTAACGGAATTACTTGAATTGCTCGTAATACCCGTCGCGCGTCGTTCGTTCCCGTTTTGCGAATTTCGGGAATGGCGTAATACGGATCCGAGTACACGGCAAGTGTTATAAGCACGTGGCTTGTATATAGCCACGTTATATATAATAATACCTATATTCGACCCGACCGCGTGTAATAAACGTTTTTATGGACAATTACGCGATTACCGGGTGACACGTTTTACACGCGTAATCGGCAAGCATTATTTGATAATTATTTGATAATTATTCGGACGCGATTGATCCGAATTATCCGTTTTCAAATTGTTCCGAAACGCCTGTGGTCGGTCCGCGTGAAAATCCGCCGACACGAGTCGTCTAACCGTCGTTAGTCGGAGAAAACGAACACTTTTGCGCTCCGACGCGCGACACCGGTAATTAACGAATATAACCGTAATTACCGTCGAATCGTTCGGCCGTAACACCAGTCGCGGGCCGTATATATAATTCGATTTTAAGGTGACCTCCCGCCAAGCGGCGGCACCATCGAACGTGTCCAAAAACAAAACGCCACGCGTCGTTAAAATGGCATACACACACATATATAAGTGTAGGTAAAAAATATAATCTATCGAACCGGTTTGGGGGGTGGGGAAGGTTTAGACCGATTACAGAAACCGATAGCTGGATACTAATATCGGCGTAACGTATCCGAATAATAAATTAATAACGCGATTCGACGCCCGTTGCGTACGCGCGCCAATACGTTTTTTTTATTTGACGTACTACGCGGAATATTTTATTATCTACGCGCGTTATTGCCGGGTTTGTAAATACACGCGCGCGCTACGAAACACGCGCCTAGTCATAATGGTAAACCGATACCGGGTCCGGACGACGTTTCGTCAACAATAACCGTTACGGTTCAGTCCGCGTGCGCGTTATACGTTGGTAGAAGCCCGTAGTAGGTATGGTATCGATATCGTTCATTTTCAAACGGTTTAAAATACGACGTCGGCGTGTAGAGTACGTTACAGACAAAACGCGTTAAACGTGGTCGTAATAACGCAAACGCCTTGTTTCGCGCGAAATCATCCGAAATATTCTCCGACGAGTCACCGACGCGTGACGTAATTTCCAATCGTTAACGAGATCTATCTATCGTCCGTCCGCGTACTGACTTTAATCCACTTTCAGTAAGATCCAACTTTGCTAATGAACGGTTCCGCTTCGCGACTAGTAAGAAATATTATGAGATATACACGCTCGACGTCGTATATACGTTTGGGAAACAGTCGAAACCGTGTCGATAGCACGATAACAATTTTCGTTTTCAAGTTCCCGTCGCGGTCGTTAGTTGTGAAAAATTAACGCGATTATTTTACGAATCGACGACAGTTTCGAAGATAATAATTATAAACTATGCGGATTTAGTCGCGTACAACTCTCTCGGTCGAGTCGGAATTATTTTAAGAAATTAACCCGTAAAAAACGTATAATTTGAATCGCTTGTTTCGAACGTATTGATAGGTATTGATCAGTTTTCTTTCATTATAAATCGTAACTATATAATTTAAAACAAAAAACGACCGTCGTCTGGAAACGTTTACGTGGTCCCCGTACCTTAGGGGCTCACGGATAGTCCTCTCAGCCCGATCCTTTAATCTAGCTCTGAGGTACGTAATAAGTGTAGCGACTACTAAACACGGTACAGGTGCATTGTGCGTCGTCGCGTTTGGTTTTTCGGAGAACGTTAAATTTTTCGTGCCCGCGCCAAGTTAACCGGTTCGGTTTTCGACCGGTAACCAATACCGCGTAAGGTAATGGCACTGTTACCGGAACGTAATATATGTACATACAACGTGTGTGTGTGTGTGTGTAATATTCGGTCTAATCGTACGTTATTTCGAGTGTACGCGCGTTTCTGTTCCGTTTAATAGATCAAAATCGGCCTACACCGCGCGTACCGGGCAGATAACGATCGACAGTAGCAGTGAGTTTTTTTTACCCCAGCGCGTGGCGGAGATTGGAAAGCACATTGTCTTATCTAAGTTCCCCGGGGCGTATGTTCCTCAGACCGGACGCGGGCGCGTAATTTCTTCGGAATAACGTTTTCGATGGGCCGAATTTCGTGGGCGGGGATACGGTAACGTGTTCGGAAAACGACGAGAATGTTATCCTCGAGGAGAATCACGCGCGCGCTATAATTATTATTCTACGCGCTCGTACTTAACCGGTCGCGTTCGAATTCGCCGCCCGAACGCGCATTAAATGCCCACGCCACGGCGTCTGCGAAAAACCTAATTTAGTCGACTAATACGTCGATGCCGCCGATTTGACGGACTTGGTGTAAATACTATTACGACGCGCCCGTTGTAAGGTAATTCGAAATCGGGTTACGCTTCGCACTACACAATGGCTGCGTTCAGCCGATAAATGCCCGCGCGCGGCGGTACAACCGTTGCCGTTTCGTATGGTTTTTTTTTAAAATATTTGGCCTTATTTCGATTGCTCCGACGGGTTTTCCGATGACTAATAAATCGCCGCGTATAATTAACTAAAACAGTTCGAGTTTGGGCGTTAATCGGAAACAAAAAAATGTAATCAAGCGTAAAAGTCGAGTAGATTTTAATTAAATGACATAATTCCTATTAATCGATTGAATAAACCTAAGCGATTATTTTTCAAACGTTTACGTTTAATTTATCCGCACGCGTTTTTATTAACTTTGCGTCTTAATTTCAAACGTACTTTAAGCGAGTCAAATTTAGTTCGTACGAATTTCGCGTATTATATATTATATTGTTATATATATTTATTTATTTATTCGTATCGGCTGCGTTCTTTTAAACTTTATCGTTTATGGCACATGGAAAATACAATGGTCTGACGGTGTATTCCGTATCAGTTGTTTTAATATCAACGTAAATCACGAAAATATAGTCGATATATATATTTGAAGTATCCGAGTTGCCGGGATATTTTATATCACTAATTAGGAAATTATGGCATTTCGTTAAGTCGAATTATTCTTTATTAAGTTTGAATTTTGACGTTACGAAAACTATCGAAGTAACTTCTAATTGAAACGAATCAATATTTACTGTATTCGATTCGCCGTAACAAGGACATATTTAAATCGATTAGCCCGGCGTTATTACAAACGCTTTCTTATAGTGTTACAGCACGCGATAGTCTAGATATATGACGTAATGGTTTTTATGAACACCGAAATAAGTTAATACGCTCCTATACATAAACATACGGTTTAGTTACGAGTTGCATCTACGCACAATATAGGCCTTAACGAATTACTTATCAGATACGCTAACTTGTTATATGTACCGGATACGACCTAACACGTTGGGCAATTAACCGATTAAAGTAACCTTTTGCGACGATTAACACGTACACTTATCAAGTTGCGTCGAATTATAAGTTCATAAAGTTTTTATTTACGTCGCTTTTTTTTTTATAATTTTACTGTTCAAATATGACTTTTACTTACGAGTTAACATATATGTGTATGCGTGTGTGTGTGTGTGTGTATTGAATTTGAAAAATGTTTACGTTCGAACAAGTACAATTAATTATATCGAAGCGTACAATATTAATCGTTACCTAATCAACCGAACAATCGATCGGACGGTTGTTTAATCGATCATTGTCAAACCAACTAATCACGCGATTTTATTACGGCCAGCGTTTTATAAACGTTCCCAATTACTGCGTTAATTAAGGTCAACAATTTTAGCCTCGTATTTATATATCCGCCCGTACTTGGACGCTCGTATTTCCAGTGTAGGACTTTTTTCGACGCTACCATTGGTACGAACCATTTATCGGATAAACGTTTAAACGTCCGTGAAGGCGACACGTTTAAGGTCTTAATTCATTTTCGAACGCGGTAATAAGTAATTTACATTTGGCGTACGTATACGAAACCCATATAAACGCGAACGCGCGCGGGATGTCGGGTAGACTTAATTATTCGCGTTCGAATCCGGCACTGCGTTGCAGCGTCCCGTGTACCGATAATAAATACGCACGTATTTGGCGTTTAAATGTCACAAAGGGTTCGCGAATGGCTGCCGTGTGCACGTTTACCGTGTAATTTTCAGCCCGAGCGCACGGCTCGCGTTCTCCTCTTTGGACCCGTTTTGTATATACGTAAGGACGGAGAATTATTTTCGTAATTTGTCCGGGACCGTCGAACGTTCTGTCAAAACGTTCGATTTTAATTAGAAACCGAAGGGTCCTTCTTCGTCAATAGTCGGTAACGGATTACGAATAGTAAAATGTCCCGAATAAAAATAATAACAAAAACGAAACCCCGTCCCGAAGACGGTGTGTAACTTCTTTAAACAACTTCTAGTAACGGAGCACGCGACGAAATTAATGTCGCCGGACGTCATTGGTCAATTTGTTATTTTCCGCAAGCGACAATTCGATCCGAGTAGGTAATTGGCGAGTGGACGAAGGTGGCAAAGGGTAATAATAGTCGTCTTCTTGTACTTTCGACGAGTTCGACGACGTGTAATCGAGTTTATTGCGGTTCGGACGTCCGTCCGGATATGGACGACTTCAAACGTCTATTTTGCTGCGATTGCGCCAAAACCGGCGGAATGGATTGGCGAACCCGAATAAAATATGATTCCGAGGACTAACCAAATAAAATTCCGAGGAGTTTATTGAATTCGAAAACGATCGTAAACCCGCTGTTTGGAAACGACCTTTCGGGCATTTCGGTTCGCCCACGTTTATTTCGTGCTGGCCAATAAAAACGTGCATTTTAAACGTAATGTATGATATTAGGCGATTCCTTTTTAACGGTCGACGGAATCGGCGATAAAACTTAATACGTTATATTACGTTTTCATGGTACTTCTAAATGACCTCCTAAAATACACTTACCGGTAGTTACCAATAAAATAGAGACGAGCGAAATGGGAAAATAGTATAAAACGTGTATATACAGTAGGTAAAAATAGTATTTTTGTTTCCAAGCCAGATAATATTTTCGTTATTATTCGCCAAGCGTTCTATATTTGTTCATGATCGGGAACCACTGAAACTAATGACATTATTCGTTCGTCGTTCGGCAATCTTTATTAGTCACAGTTCGCGTAAATCGTATCAGAATAAAACAATTAATAAATTTACATTTTCGCCGTCGTTAATTGTGTAACGAATGTAACGATAATAATAATGATAAATAAAACGTACAATTTTCGCGGCAAAAACTATTATTTACAAAAAAAAATAAAGCTATCTCGATGAAATACGATATTTCGTATTACCATTTCTTATATAACGAAATACTGACTGTTGCGCGTAAATTTAAGTATGCGTGTTATCTCATTTAGGTTTATACTAATGAATAATAGCGAGGTGTAAGATATCGCTTTCTTAGTACAAAGTTCGAATAATAATTCGATGTATTCGCGGTTGAATCGTTCGTTTCCCGAAATTGTCGGCGTTAAGAAGATTCGTCGTCAATTTCGTTTTTACGCGGTTAAATAACGAAAATACATTTCGTTTATAGGCTTTAATCGTCGATTCGCGCGTATGAGATCGTTAATGTAAAAACGAATACTTCGATTCAAAATATTTATCACATTTTGGCCATTTAATATCGTGTCTACGTGGTCTCGTTGTACGGAATCCGCTGGCCTATTAACGAATAACAAACTAATCGTATTTTCGTCTACGTACACCGTAAAAATAAAATATTACTAATATCGTAAATAATATACTTCAAATTCCGTTAAAATGGTCGAATCGAAACTAATATGTATTATTTAAATAGGCTCGTAGAACACACCCATTTATATATTACGCATTAATATATACAAATAGCGCGCGGTTTCCTTGAACGTCTTTTCGCTATTCGTATTATACGTTTATTTTCTCGATAATACGAGAATCGCGTAAAAGCGAACATATACGTAATATTACGCGGGCGCCTTTATTAAAATAACGAAGACACATAATGTCGAACGAAATTTATCGGCACCGAACACGTATTACATTATACGTACGGTCGAATGTATTCGTTCCGCGACCGTAATATAAACGTTACGATATCCTCGATATTCGCGTTTCGTACGGGAAATGTACGTGACTAGCGAAACTTGAGCGTCATTCGCGCGAACCGCGATGTTGTGCAAACGACGGACGCTGGACGAAATTCGTCCCGGGGAATTTCGGTTTTTTTTTTGTTCCAAACGAAATCGACCTCCGACCACACGCGCTCGTAACGTAATACGATTTCCGATCTTGATCGAATCGCGCGCTAGGCCCCAGGACACCGACTAAACCGTGGTCGTCCGTTGTTGGACGGGCAATTCCATCGGGCGAATGGAGCCGCCGTGACGTCGCGGTCGTGAAATTAGAACGGAACAATACGTTCGCCCGCCAAATGACTGGAAATTATAATTCGGCTATTCGACGGGTTCGTTGCGCGCCGTCGTGTACGGTCGCGGCGCGTGCACACGGCGGGGCGGGGTTGGGTCAACGGAAAAGGTTTCTCGTCGTAGTCGTCGGATGACGGGGCGAATAATAACGGGGTCGTTTTCTAATCGGTTTTCTCTCCGCCGCCGCCGCCGACGATCGGGCCACGGATAGCCAAAACGAAAACCTATCCGCGCCACCCACCGCCGTCCGATCGCGGCGCGCGTCCCCGACGGAACTACGCGTGCCCGTGTTGGCACCGGCGTCGTCTCGGCGGTGCGGAGGTCAACACCGACACGGACGGACGTGTCGCGCGGCCGAAAAAACAAACACGACAAACCGCGCGTGAGAATGTCGACGACCCTCGTCTGCCCGACACGATAGCGATATCGTAATTTGAATAGCAACGACGATAGCGTAACGTTATCATACGAGCTGACGACGAAACGAGTACATAAACATTTTCCGTCCGTCGTTATTGAACGACCCGAGAGTGTCGTTGCCGCGAAGATTATTCGACGACGAAACGGATCCGAAGTGTGTACTGCTTGTACGACGATAATATCAAAAACGCGAAGAATGCAAGTCGGTACCTTTGAGTAATTACGAACGATCGTGTCTAAGCGGGTTACGTGTATAAATTAATCGCGTGTACGTGGAAGTATTATATATGGCCTGCAGTGAGTCCACTGCGGGCTCGAAATAACTGAGCGCGGGGTTGTTCGAATTTCTTTTACAATCGTCTTTCCGTTGTAGGCTATTTTAAACACAATGGGTATATACATATCGTGGCGTAGACGCGTTTACGCTGGAAAAACGAAAACGTTCGCGACGAAAATATCGCGGGGAAAAAACCCGACGAAGCGTTAGAAGAAACGGCCGAGTTGTAAAATATCGAAAATATATTTCCCGGCGTGTTAGAATCGGCACACGGTCGAGACACAACCATTTGACGGCCGGTACGGGAGATTTGTACGGAACGTAACGATATTTCCATTTCGACGTAAACGATTTCGAACGCGTGAAAATCGATGCGGATTTACGTGTCGATTAGGCGGGTCCCCACGATTTACGTATCGTTTTTCTATTCCGACGCCGTTTCGTACGTTCCATACAAATCGAGCGTAATGACGGCGTCCCGTAAATTGTACTTTGGCCAGTCTCAAGATGGCTAGGCGACGAAACGTCCGCTTGTGTACGACGATCACTGCGCCGCCACAGTGTAATAAACTGGATAGACGAGATTCAAGCGGTCGTGTATTATTGACACACGACGGGCACATCCGAGGGGTGGGTTAGCGTTGGGAGCAAGTGGATGGTGTCGAGCGAGGCTAGGTAAGAAGTGGCAGGGAGACTGGACGATCAATTAACCGACGCGGCGTTTATAATTGCGTGACGTCGCCGCGACGAGACCATTAATCAGCCATCTTGTCGAACCACGGCCGGAACGAAAAACACAATAATATAAACATAAAAACGTATAATATGCTACAAGTACGCCACTACAGCCTCACACAAGTTCGTATTATTATTATTACGTAACGTTACGCGCGCGTGTGTAACGATACGAACGCACTACGGCGAGGGTATTAAAGGACAATAAGGTTTCCTTTTTTTTTTTTGTCGGCGTTGCCGGTAGAGATATATTTTCCCGGCGACAATAACCGTAAGTCAAACCGTAGGATGGCGAAAAAAGACGACATCCGAAAGAATAACACGAAACGAAAAACAAAATGCACGATTTTATAATTTAGTTTTCGTATTCAAGCGTTACCGTATAACTCATCCGATAAATGTTTACTTCGCGCGTTGATTTTAAAATCGACGTTTCCGATTATTACACTTAAGTACTCCGTGCCGATGATTAACACGAACGGTTTTCGGACATGTTACTTGTATACGTTTCTCTATATTCTTATTTTCGCGTAAAATGTCCGTTGTTGCGTACGCTTATTATTTAAACGAAACGCATTTTGCTCGACAATTATAGTTAATCGTTTCCAATATTTCTGTACGAATATTATGGCATTCCTCAATTTTAAACCAATACTTTATCGCGATTCGATCGGCGTTTGTTTAAAAAAACTATAACTTTTTCGTTTTATCATTACCGATATCGTAAATATATAACGAATATACATTTTATTTTACATTAGGTTTATACGTATTACGTTTAATCGTGATCGTACTGCCTGAGTGTTTTCTCGGATTTTACACAACTTACGGTAAGATTGAACTTAACTATAGCTACAGTCAATATCTATGAAAACGTCATCGTACGATCGAATTCGTGTCAACAGTCGCCTGTTATATTTATAAATAATCAACGATACTTACGTTTCGTTAGTGTTCACAGTATTATATTACACGGTTCGATAGATCTCTCATTAATTAGAGTTCAAATTAAACTACGTCAAACGTTACTAGATCATATTACAGATAACAGGCCATCTGTGCTTATTTAATATTTACATTTTCGTGCTTTTTTTGCCTCTGATCAGCATATTATTCTAGTAAAGATACGAGTATTATTGTGGCGTTGAGAGGTGTTAAAACGTGTGTGTGTGTGTAAATATAGAATTTATTTATTTATTAAGTTTTCGCACCTGTTACCTTGAATAATTACTTTATATCGAAGAAACATCGTTAGTAAATTAATTTGTTGACGAGTGAATATTAATTAAAAAGCGTTCGCGCGGAAGTTCAAAACAATTGTAATTAATTAAATGCCTATTAAAATACTATTAAATTACGAACGACAAAAAATGCTATCGGCTAAAATACGCGGCCAACGGTGTTTTAAAAATATCGTGGATGACTTAGTCGAATTATAATAGAACGAAATAATCGTTTTTAATGAACGCGAAGATATTATTGTTTTTGGTTAGGAAAATATCGGTCGCAAAAACAACAATTGAAATCGGATATTTATGTGCCGTACCAAACGTAATATGAAAATAACGAACGAGGGAACGTTTTAATTAAAAATCAACAAACGTGTCTAAAATTAAGGTTTAAAAACGATAGATTTTATAAAATTGTATTAACGCTATTGAAACGCGTAAAATGTGAGCGTTATTACAGAATTTTCAATAATGAAAATTAATTAAAAAACGATTATTTAATATTAATTAATACACGTAATGTATTACCATAACTTCCCATCCCCGCACACACGAGCACATGAGGCAATATAAACGCGTATTTAATTCTATAAATAAACGACTTATTCGTTATTGTTAATATTAGAAACGTTATATAATAATTCGGTTTTCTGTTCGTTTTATTGATTTTATCCTTAGGTAACTCGTGGAAACGATGTACGGCTGAAAATGATTATTGGTACGCTATGGCGTCGACGATTGAGTTTATCGCGAGATTTGTCCGTACGTCGACATTCCGTTTTAATTGTGATACTTAAGTCGGATTAGGTTTCATTTCGATCTTTCGGCGCCATTTCTAAACGGTGCTTGGCGAGAAAATCCTTTCTGCCGCCAAACGTGAATCGCGTAACGTTTATTTCGGCGAAAATATTTTCGCGCGCCTTTTCTCGAATATAAAACGAAATTGTTTTGTCGTAGCGTTAATCACGGCGCCATATGTAGCAATTTTAGGTCGACTTTGTTACGTCAAATCGTTTATGTTGTTGTTCTAGGTTCCTATTATCGTGTTTACCGATAGATTATACACAGTTTTTGACACGTAAATATTGGAAGTTTTTAAAATTTGAATACAATAGGTATAATATAAACCGTTTGTTTGATTACGTATAAGCATCGGCTACAATTGATACGGTGTTTTCTATAATACGCATACAATTACGGTCGTACGCGGACAAAAAAAAACGTAATTATTGTTAATTAAACGTTTTATCCGTGTTATTAATAAATTCTAGATAAAAAAAAACCGTCAGTTTTAATCTGTTTCAATCCGTGCCATCGTCAAACGCTCGTTGGGAATAATTGCTTCGTGTGCGAACCCCGATGGGCACTCCGGAATTGAAATATTGAAATAAGTGCCGCGGTAATTCACAGTAGCGCAATAGAAACGTCTCCCGGTTTCGATGTAACTTTGCGTCCAGTTAAACGACCACCAATATCGACGCGGATTTACGTCAACCGCGACTCCGCGCAAACGTTAATCAACGTAATGTGACGTTTTTTCTTTTTCTTAAACGAACGGTTTAAAACAATTTTAGGAGAATACGTCCGATAATTTTCATATTACAAACCTTCGGTTGTGAGTGAATACACCGCTCGGATCGCGGATATAAAACCCTAAGTCAAACGGTAAACTTCGATTTGAAACGATTTTAAGTGGTTCGTTTCGAACGTTAACGTTGAAATACGTGTTCCGTTATGGCGACTACGTCGAGCGTTTCATAGATTTAAACCAACCATTTGGCCGTTTTCGGTGAAATCTATTATACCTTCTTAATTCTCAATTAAAACTCTCGTAACTTTTAAACTGTCGAGATTTATAATTATTGTCGTGTATTTCGTGTATTTTAATAATTACGTTAGCCGGGCGCTTATGCTCAAATCCGAAACAATACCGCGCGCTCTCGATGTATTTTGCATGTAACGTATTATTCGATCGGTTAAATAATTTCTCGGACTGTAACTGAACTTTCGATTAGATTTTCCAAAAGTTTTTAGGACGCCAAATACTAAACGCCGAACGTTTCAAATACACTAGCGCAAACGCTTTTAATTGGAATTGTTCGAGTGTCCGTAATTAAACAAACCGTTTATCGGGCGTTTTGTTTTTAACGGCAAAGTTTTTAAATTAAATAATAATTAAGAACCCTTAAAGCAATTTTAAATTAAAAAAGGATTAAGTTTCGAAAATGTGTTCGGGTCGCGAAATACGTAAAATAAACTGCAATAACTCTGCGGCGAATCTCGGTTCGGATTTTTTGCATTTAAATTCGTTCGTGCTTTGCAAATTATTCGCTTAAAACGTTTTCGAGCCGGAAGCTTATGCGTGTAATACCGCAAAACTGTATGAAAGTGTAATAATATGCGTAGCGAAGAAACGGCTTAATTTGTTTAAAAAAGTGGATAACTTTTTTTTTAAGCCCCGTGTATAATTTACACGTTCTTGCCCTTACGGCAGTGGTAGAAACATAAGAGTTGTTTATTATTATTATTATTATTTCGTTCTTGTTAAATACGCACAAAAATTGCTTTTTCGCTTTAATTTCCACGAGAGTACGCCGTTTGAAAAAAACAACAATTAAAAAATACGTAACGTTTCGAAATCGCGTACCAGTTGCAGTGTGCGCTGCATCCCTTGTTAAATACAATACATTTGTATTGTACGTAATATGACGATTATGTAATCGCCGTCTTTCACCGTAAACTATTTGTTTGATAACATCGTGAAAACCAACTGCAAAATGTGTGCGAATAGAATTTATTATAATTAACCATTACGTTATTAACCATTATTCGAAAAAAATGAAAACCGAAAAGTAATTTATTTCCAACGTAGTTATTCCGTTTTATAACCGTAAAAATGTTTTTTTTGTGGGGGGAGGAAGAAACGTTTTGATTTTAAAATTATAAGTAAATACGTTTCGTTAATAATTTAAACAATTATCAGAAGAATTTCGCTGGTAATATTGAAAAATTACCGTAATTTACTGATATAATATGTATATACTAACGAGATCTGACAATTATTATTTTTCTAATAAAAATGCAAATTACAAAGTTAAGCGATTCGAATAATCTTTATTTCCGTCCGTCCCAATATTAATGATAAAGAGTCGAACATTTTTTTCGAGTATTCGATTTACTATAATTAAGTCATAATAGCGTTTTAAAAGTATCGTTTTTCAATACGAAGTCGTTAAGATATATTTAATAATACGTTCGAAGATTAAATACTATTATTTTATCAAAGTAAATCTAATATATTAATATATATATATATGTCTAATCATATTAACTTTTATCGTTGTCATAAAGGTTTCACTGTTTTTTTAATGAAACGTTTTCCTAATTTACGATTATACAATTATATAATATATATTGTTAGAAATAAATACAATTTAAGGTAATTTAATGTTAATAAACGTTATCACACTTCTCTTTGGAACATTTTTTTACGAAACAAATAATAATAATAATAATAAGGCAGCGAAATCATCCGATGGACTCTCGACCAACAAAAGCCATCATCTTCGCTGCTTGCTTACTGCTCTAAAATATCCATATAATCGATGAAGTCCACCCGACCGGTGGCGGTCCTATGACACTAACGACATATTCAACCAATATTAGATTGCTAACAATATATAAAGTATATATATATAGATTATTATTATATAGAATAACAAACCGTCGTACGCGTATTTTATAGAACTAAAAATTGTCCCCGATAAGTTATTCAATATTATTTCGTGGAACGACAAAAATTTATTGAAAATTGGTATAATTTAGCGAAAATATCGAACTTCGTTCGACGTTACTGCGAACGTCTAATATATTTTATTGTACCCGTCGAACGTAAACGAGAAGAACGTCTCTACGAGAAAACCATCTCGGAAAATCGTTTCAGGGCTTCCTTAAATTATAGTAAACATCAAAAAAGTCTAAATAATTTATTGTCACGAAATTGATATTTATTCGACCTATCCGACTCCGAGTTTAGGTTATTTCGTTATTCATTGCGCTACGTACGTCTTATTTTACGGTATATCGCTTTTAGAGCACCCGCAGCTAAATCTACACGTACGTAGCAACAGAAAATTACACCTACTCTAAGTTATTAGGTACGACTAAATTTAGAACGTTAGTTAAGATTACCGAGATAATTGACATAATAATGGGCGTAATTTTCCATTTACGCCGATAATTGCGTAATAATTGTATATTCTATGTTACGTATTTGATTGGCAAGTTATGATTCAAAAGTTAATTAGTTTAAAATGCGTCCTACTTTTCCGACACTATCGCGCCGAAAATCATTATGCGCACGTTATACGCCGCCGGTTTAGTTACGTAAACACGTCAGGATTCGACGTTTGTTTAAAATAATCTCGGGCGTTAATCCGAAAACGTTTCGCGTCGCCGAAAAACCGAAAACGAAAAATAAATAACGGTAAATTCGTTTGAATTACGTAGTTTATATTTACGTAAATTCGCCGTAAAAAAATGGCCACTCGGAGTACGCGGAAAGTTTTCCAAACTAACAACGTCGCGTTCTGCGGAGGACGCGTAGTTTTTATTAGAATCGCGCGTTATTGATAAAACTAATAAAACTTTTAGCCGAGAAATTTTAATAACGACACCCACCGGAGATGCCCAGGGTACTCCGTTAAAGGTCGTATAATATTATAAATTACCGGGATAACGAAATATCGTCTACACGCGTACTATTGACGCGACGTTGTTTTAACGTCGACAATTCCGGTGCAAAATCGTTTTACAACGGAGCACGCGCGTACGAAAGTGCTCCCGTTTGCCGGCAAAACAAAACGCCGACTGCTGTCGGACGAACCTCTGGCGTTCGCGTATTTCATTCGAAAACGGCGTCCGAGCGGAGCGGAGCGATTTATAATAAAATCATTCGTCGCGCTTACGCGTTAACGTCAAAACTACGTTTTTCCACCATATCGGATAACGGGTAAATGATTAATATTATTTTCGGCGCGTAACGAGACGACATCGTTTCGAACACAAATCATAAGTTTCTCGCGATCGTTGTCCGTGTTTCTATCGTGGAGCGAGATCGAATAATCCGAATAATATGTTCGATCGCGTTTCGTGAATTATAACGACTTACACTAATGTCAGGCGCGTCGGCGAATTTAATATTTACAGATAAATTAAGTCATTTTCGTAAAACGATTTGAAAAATAACACGGAAATCCCGCGCGCTTTCAAACTATTTTAAATCGAGACCATTCGAGTAACGATCGTTTTTATTGATTCAACGTATGAAACGCGGCAAAAATGTACGCTTGTTTTTAAGACGTTAAAAATCGTACCGCGATGTTTGTAAGCGGAAAAAAAAATAAAAATCTCTGGACACTTAAATCCGCGTCGGGGCGATAACAGGGGGTTCCCCTCCCCTTTTTCTTTCCGTCCTAGTCACGCGAACGAAACCCGTACGGTTCGTACTTGCTCTCGGATCGAAACGGGAAATCGAAAACGGGGGGGGGGCAGGGGATTGGGGTCCTGTCGAGTATTCTCGGAACGTTTCGTCTACGCGTTCGATGAGCCGTTACGAGGTAACGGAACGTAATGCACCGGAGGTCCGTACGGCGATTTATACGGCGGACCGGACGACGGCGCGGTACCCGGATTGGCGCGTGTGCGGTTAAGCCGAGCTAACACGGGCGAGGGAGTGGGTAGGCAAAAACGCCTCGGAAACGATACGGCCGACTGTTTCCTATTAGACTTGTCACGGCGCTTCCTATGCGACACGGGCGGCGACGGCCCGTCTGAATTATGGCGATAATTACTCGCACGGGGCTGCAGTGCACGCGGTCTGCGGAGCCCGGTGGTATCGACCACATTATGCGCTTTTGTCGGCGTGGGGTTAATGTTTTCCAGCTGTATACGCCTCCGTGCGCTTGTGTGTGTATGTGTGTACAGTTTACGACGATTCGCACCCCCGTTTGCGGGCTGGCCAAATTGGATTTTTGAAAAAAAAAAATATACGCACACATACACCCGTCTTCATTTCCGAAACAATCGACGCGTGAACGAGACGTACGAGACGACGCGGCGATAATGGCGTGTATGTGTGTGTGTATATATATATATATATCGTATACCAGGCACGCTAGACGACGATCGCCGTCTAATGATAAATTACTACCATCATAAAATCGTACCGCCTCCGGTCGGCCGTTTTTTTGTTGTTGTTGTTGTTCATTTTCATTTCGTTTCGTACGGATCGCGTTCTCGCCAATTTCCTGCTTCGGCGTACCCGCGACGATATATTTACAACGTTTCCCCCATTGTTCGGTTACGGACCACCGTTTTACAATTTTCCGCCGTATTCTGAAAAACGGTGTACACGAAATTAAAAAATAAAAAAAACGTCGTTTTACGCGCCGATACTCTATTTACTTTTAATTAATTTTTTATTGGTTTTTCGCGACGTACGAAACGGGACACAATAGGCGAAACGTTTTAATTAAAAACCACGCGCGACGTCAAAGTACAGCCGTTCTCCAGAATTTACAAAAATTAAACGAAAAAACGAACCGCCGGACCGTTTCGTCAGTTTTTTTTTAGCGAAATTCCCGTTAGTCGTCGGGTTACGCGGTGCGCGGGGCGTACGACAATTGTCACGATGACGTTCGAAAGTTCCGTCGTGCCCGTTCCACAAAATCGGAATAAAAACGTATTAGGAGGTGGACGAAAAACCGAAATGTCGGCCCGAAATATTCGATTAATTTCGCGAACGAAGCGAGTGCCGTGTGTCCGTAGACTTCGCGTAAACGCCGACGGCAATAACACCGCTGGATGGACGGGATCGGCGATTCCGTAAAAAATAGAAAACCGTCTGGAAATTAAAGTTCGGCTCGTATTTAAATAATAATATAGGAGACGCCCGTCCGACCGGGATCGTCGTTTATCGACGCGTGGCGATGAAGTCTCGGGGTCTATAACCCGTCGTCCCGCCGACTCATTCGTGTTCAGCGTCGTGTAATTGACGAGCGTTCGTTCGGGCGCCGTTATCTCGCGCGTATTATATAGCGGGATAATATAGCTTTCGAACGACTAGCTGGGAACGTCGGCGATAAGCGTTTTTAGTGTGTGTGTGTGTGTGTGTGTGTGTGTGTGTATGTGTGTGTGAGGGGGAGGGGTGGGTAAATAATCTTCCGGGACATCATGACCTCGTCGAGAAGAAGAAAACGTCGACGACGACGAGAAGTTCGTCGATTTTCGTTTTCGTAGGTTTTTTTTTCCGTTTTCGTCTCGCCGGCCCGTCGGGTCAGGCCATTTTGATTGATGAGCCGCGTAAATAAAATGGCGTTTTCCTTTAAAAAAATTATCTCCGGTTCTAAATTACGGACGATTATTATTGTACACACACACACACACGCACGCCGAGTGACTTGGCGTTAAACAATTAACGAACGTCCCACGAAGAGGTTTCTTTCTTCCGTACGTTACTTTCGTATTACACGCACCATTCTTCTTCGCGCGCTCGAACTAGGCGGTGGTGGTACGTGGGTGATTGGGAATATTAGTCGATTATTAATCACCCGTTTCGTACGCTTACCGGCACTCGGTGTCGACGTGTATTAATATGATTATTATTATACCCGCATCGGATAAAGCAGAACTAATAATACGCGGGCGCTCGTCGTCGAATAAGGCGTGTGTGATCACCCCTCCCCACACACACACACACCCGCTGAAGATTCCGTACGACGCGCGATAATATCAGTGGAGGGGAGGAGGAGAAAGAAAAGATAATCACGAAAAGTTCCCGAGATAGGTTCACAAAATCCGACGTCGTGGCCCGTAAAATAATCGTTCGCCCGCCGTTATTGTGTTCCGTCTGTGTTTCGATACTCCGCGTCTCAATCGTCCGCTTGCCGTAATATGATAACGTCGTTCATAACGTTCGTCACGTCGGAAACAATCGTAAATCGTACGCGTGTCCGAATTTTCGACTCAAAAATAAAAAACCAAATTGTATTCGACTAATTATGTCGAATACCGCCTGGTATTGTTACGTTTGGGGGCGATTGATTTTCGTTAACCGACCTCGGGGTCGTTGTACGGATAACGGCATTTATTATTTACTACGATCCGCGCGTTCATACGGCGATACAAAACGCGTCCAATAAACTAACGAATTTAATTGTAATAAGTTCAAACATCGGTGCCCGCGTTGTATTATCGGAAAAATTGCAAAATAATTATTTATTTTTCGTCGATTGGCCAACGGTGTGTAGGTATTACACGATTACAGGATTGCTTAAAGTTTTCTGTACATCGAAACGTTTCAAGTCGATTACGAAATTGTATCGTTTCGAATTTCCATTACCTGTTTATAACAGGAAATTTACGTATATATCAAAAATCGTCGCGCGTTTAGCCGGCTTGAGGGTACGATAAAATAAAGTCCGTGCCCGTGAAACGTTCCACGCGGCCCGTGTCCCACGGACATCGTATTCGAATCGTCGAATTAGCGCTATTGCGCTAACACACGGCCGCGGTTTCCGAAAATTGGCCGCGACGCGTACGGACGTCGTCGCAATTATTCCGCGTCGTACGGACACAATGGACCCGTTGTTATCGGTCCGCCGATCGTTAGGGCCATTATAGATACCGCGTGTATTGCCAAATAATATGGCCACAAAACCGCGAAACAGCGTCATTCTTCCGCTTCACGGTGTTTGGTCATCGGTGTCGGGCCGATAAACGCCTCCGACCGCGCTGCGCGGCCGTTCTCTTTTGTCGTCCGCTCCCGTCGCGCTTATTCAATTACGTTACAATAATTACGGACGTCGTTATCGACGTGATCTGTCCCCGCCGTCGCGCGATATATTATAACAATGTCGCGTGGTCGCCGGTTCGCGATGTATAGTAGCGACGGTGAATTGTTTACGGACGGCCAAAACGTATAATACACGTCTGTTGCTGACCCGACGCTTATCCGTGTACGATCGTCCTACACAGAGCAGAGACGCAACGGCGGCTGGTCGTCGCGGGTCGATATTTGCGGGCGAATACGATAACGTTGTAGCGGCATAGTAATAATAATAATAAAAATAATGGGGAATACCGGGGGGTTTTGTTTCGTTTTGTCGAGAGACTTTCGTAAGTCGTCCTAAATCCTAATACGTTGGCGGAAAATTGTCGAAAAAGGACGATAAGACAAACGAACTATATAAAAAACTAAAGACGTCAGGAGGGGATGAACGTATTTTTTTTCGAATTCGTAAGTATACGCTCATTTTACGAGCAATAACGTGTAAACGTACGCCGAATGGACACTAATAACGGAAATACCGTTGTAACGTTTACCCGTTTCGCCCGTAAATTTGTAAGCGCCGTGCCGCGCTCGGAACTAACAATTTAGGAACGTTTCAACGCCGTTATTCTTCGCGTCTATAAAATTATAATCGTTACGGACGTACGCGATATGTTACCGGCCATAAATGTGTAGTACCGCCTTGTCGTCGTAATTAAATGATAACGAACGAAAAAACCGGGCGTTGTGTGCACTACGGGCGACAACAATAAACGGTAATCGTGTTTGTGTATATTGAGTACGGGGATACGCCAATACGAAATTGTTATCAAACAAAACCGTTTATATTATTACGCGATTCGGCCACGTTGAATCCGTACGCGTTTCGGTGTGTTATTACAGTTACGAGTATCGGGCGGTTTTATTAATCGTACGCTTCTAAAATATTACGCGACGACGATCCGCCATCGAACCGGTTCAATAATCGCGCGCTCGTTTAACGAAACGTATTCGAAAGGTATCGTTTAGTTTCGTTTATTCGTATATCACGTACGCGATGACGCGACCGTACACGGCTGTTTTTGTTCGCCGGGAGTAGCGATCGCGCGCACGATTAGCGTACGCGGTGCTAACAATAGGAGAACACCGCATAACAAACGTACAGCGGTAGCGGAGAACGCGGAAAAATGTAAATTTAAAAACGAAAAACGCGGCCATTAATGGACCGATAATAACACGTTTTATTGTTCGGAAACGAACTCAACAGGTAACGAACACGTTACGGATATAATTAAATTAACGTTCCTTATACGACACGGACGTATATTAATAAAACGTTGTGTTTTTGTTTACGCGCCTTGCGCCGAGCAGCGCATCAAAATAACCCCTTTGGTCTCTTTCATTGTTGTCGAAACGAGCGCTTGTATGTTAGTTTAACGAATATCATTATACTAATTAAACGTTCGCTTTACCGTGTTTAGGGATATTCGCCAGTAAACGTAATTCATTATTCGTTCTCAAATTTGACGACGACGACGATGATAGTGCACGTTGACGGAATAAAATACGCTATTCGTCGTGCTACGAATATAATACGTACGTTGTGTTTTAGGCGTTCGTGTAGATCGATGATAAACGGTTATTAACTGACGCGAGAGGCCGAAGTAGAGCGCGTTTCGGCGTACGCGATAATTATCGAAGCGCGTGTCCGCGTTGTCATTATTTGCCACGGCTCTGAACGTGACACGTCTAGGCCTTTTATGGAAACGGCGTCCGGAAAACGGGGAACATTTCGTCGGGGACGTTTGGTTAGCGGTCGGAGATGGGTTTGAACAGTGTACGGAAACGAACGGGAATAGCACGGCCGTTGATGTTACGCCGGGACGTTGGAAATGAAACGGGGCCCGGAAACGAGATCGTCGACGCGGGCGCGCCATACAATACGCGTTCGCGTCCCTTAGATTCGCGTGCATACGCGGGACGTCCCCGGGCCACGTAACGCGTATTGTAAGTAAACGCGATTTAACGTATTTGAACGGTAATCACGCCTATTGCCCGGTATTGTATGGCTCGGTATGCGCGCACACACGGGCACAGAAAAACACGCGGGCGTGCAATGTTTCTTTATCAGCGTTCACGTCGGTATATGTGGAAAATGGCCGCGTAGAAACAACCGTAGCGCGCGCGGTCAGGACGCGTTTTCCGTCGTAAATGTCGCGATACATTTTAAAACCGACCCGTAAAGCGCACGCACGCACGATTCAGCGTGTAAACGATTTTTCGCCACCGGCACCGCCGAGCCAACAACAGCCGGGCCGATCTCGCGTATCCTGCGGCCGGCACGGCGGTGGTCGCGTAACAACAATAATAATAATATATTCCTTATTGAAACGTATCGTCGTAATTAAATAAGCCGCGGCCGTTTTATGAGCTATGCCTCCGACGCGGCTCGGCGGGCGGGCCCGCGACCCGGCCCCGAGCCGCCGCCGCCGCTACAAAGTCAATATAAATGTCCCCCAACCTGGTGCCGTAGGGCGCCACGTTTCGCGGATAGTTTAGCACCGTGGTAGCGGTAGTAATTTGTTATGGATTCCCGTCGTGCGATAGGGACGTCGTCGTCCGTGATAAATGGATCGAAGGGTCGTTAAAAACGAGGCCGTAATCAAATTGTTGTGCGCGCGTCGCGGCTGCCGTTCTACCGAAAAGTGCTACACAAGACGGGACGCGAATGCCGACGTACGATACGGAAGATGTTCAGTTTAAACCGTCGACGTCCAAATTGATATTTTTCGTACGTTTTTTAGTATAACTCGTTAACTCGACGCCGTTACTATTTGCTTTATTGAGCCACTATTGACAATTACGGCGTTACCTAGACGCGCTAGATTTTCTTCGACGAATTATAATATTAATTATCGTCGAATGTTTCGAACCGTATCTTACGTTTCCGTCGTGATAGAGGCCCGTGCGATTAGATACAAAATATAATAGAATAACGTTTAGTTCGCGGGAAACGGTGCCGGACGTACTTTATCGTTAGCGTGTTTTCACGCTCATCGCTTGCTTCGTTTTTTAAACTTATTAATTATCGCAATTTTTTCTCGATTTTCCACTCGACTAGGTCGATTGTTTTTTTTTTTCATTTGAATTAACGTAATCGTAAATAGTTTCGAATAAAAAACGAAACTTTCGTAGCTTCGGACCGAATTAAAAAACAAACAAAATCTCCCGAAGTAGAAACGAAAATGAAAATCGTTTTCAAGCAGCACTGTCGCCGCCACTGACGGCGACGCGCGGATAAAGATCTACACGAAAAATTCACACGCGGTGAAGGCGCACTTTGTGCTATCGACTCTCTCCTCTCGACGCGTTAATCGTAATATTTCAATAACCTATTTCGATATACTATTAGGTTTATTATACTATTCGCTAGATGTTGATTTTACGCGCCGGGTCGAGTTGTAAAAAATAATCGAACCGTTCTCGGTTCTATATCGCGGGCTCTTTTTTTACCCGGCGAACGCTTAGTACTATTTTATTACTCGCCGAAACGGTTGAACTCGTGTTCAAATTGATCGGCTTTAACGTTAAGCGTATTAAACGTTATTCCGAAACCACATAATATCAAACGTTTCCCCCGACGCGTCCCGTAATTGTCAACCGTGTTTATTTAATCGCGTTTGAATTTTAATTCTTTGTACGTGTCGTTTACACAAAATGTCTAACGGTATTTTTGACAAGTTGAAAATTACGAACTATATACGTATCGAGTCGACGACCGTTTCGCGACAATCATTGCCATGTACGCGAATAATACATAAAATGACTAAATACGCTAGAAAATCAAAACATCGTCGTAATCAATATTCGTATTCGGAAAATTTGGTCGGACCGTGATTATAAACGCTCGACGTATATATTATTTATACAAAAATTATGAGACGAAAGCACATTTTGTTCGCTTTTTGAGTCGTAAGTTAAATGTTTAAAAGCGCTTCAAATCGTCGAGTTACCTAACTATACAACGAAACGATTATTATTATTACTAAAAAAGTCGTTCCGTAATGTATTTTATGTTATTTTACGTGTACGCGCGACGATTTTTAAGATTTACGAATATCGAAAACGCGTTTTAACGTCACGGACCACGATGGTTACGGTTATAAGCAATACCACTCAGCTACAGCGGTCGTTATAGCGTACCGTGCGCGTGTTATAACGTTAACGTATAACGGAAAATACGTTTACATGTCCGTACGAATAGTAAAAACCGTTTCGCCGCGTATTTCGTAACGTTTCGTAACGTTTATCTAATAAAAAAAAGTTTAACCGACCAAGATTGACCCGTTCGGTACATCGAATTACAAAATGTCCACAATTCGTTACGAAAGTCGTTCACGGAGTACTATGCCCTACGTTTGTTGGCACAAACGATTCGCGACCAGATAAACACACCGTATCGAGCCGTCCATTATTATTACTATTATTAAACGAATAAAAACCGAGCGGTAACGTTTGTAACGAGTAAAGTTTTACGACCTTATCATAACTGATGTACACTCTCGTTTTCCTGCGAAAAAATGAAATTGTCCATTATATAAACGATAACATTTCCAAAGCGAGCGATAAAATTGCGATATGCCCACCGTCTGTTAATTACAACACGATTATGTTTATTATCGACCTTGGTCCATTTCACCGGACTATTTTAATTACGCTGTACATACGTATTATGTAATTTCGTGTTGACGTTAATGACCAAAAGTTTATTACGTTACGACGGTTTACGACCGTACGCGCGTATAATGTTGCCAACGAAATAATAGAAAAAAACGTATCGGAGGTTTTTCGGTTCGCGCGCTTATTAACGCACGGCCACGTCGTTTCGCTTGTCTTTCGCCTCGGCGAGAACGAGACGAAAAAAAAACAACAACCGAACAAAAACCTTGGACCGGACGAACGAAATTCGACCGCAAAAAACTTGGCCCGCCTGCGCACGTGTAATCGAGGGCGACGCCATGGGCCAAATTCGGTTTTAGCGGTTCGTCCGTGTAAAGTGACGACTACACCGACGGCTATAAAGTTGCGAAACCGGACGCCGAATAATAGCCAATGGCGGCCACGAAAGGACTACGAGAACTCGTTAATAATAATAATAATGATCGATGGCCGGTCGGGAGACAATTGCGTTCATCTTTTGGTCTTTCGTTACATATATATATATATATATATACGCGTCAATTATAAAAATTTGACGATAATAATTTGAATAATCGTCGTTTTAATCGAGTAATACCGTCATTGATCGCTCAAAAGGAAATTAAGTCCCGCAAATATATATATTTTGTAACATTGACGGTACGCGCGTGGCGCGATTAGAAATTCTATATAACCGTAAAATAATCAACCGGATTCGATGTAGAACTAGGCTGCGGAATAAATCGGTTCGGCCGTAGAAATAAACGGCCGAAACGGGGTAAAACAGCGGGGATTTTAAACGCGCGAAATATTCAAATTTCCCATCAATTTACGATTATAGTTCACCGCCCCTACCACCGTCGTAGTTGTCGTCGCCACCACCGCTACCGCCTTCAGCCTAAATAGCCCGAGCGGCAAAGACCGTCCAACAGTAAATCGCGACCTCGAGTGTATATACATATATATATATATATATATATATATTGAAATCGAGCAGAGGGCGCTGGCGAATAATTAACGGGGTACGCGGATAAGGGGAGAAGAAGAGCGTTGGAAATGGAAAATACCGCGGGCGAAGGGCACGGCGAAAGGGGTGAAAAAAGTTTATGGCGTATACGGCGACTCGGGATAATTAAAAACTATAAAACACCATCTGTGCAAACCTTCCAACGGCCGCCGCCCAATCACTGCACACTCTGCAGCAGTCGTCGGTGCCATTTAATTATATATATATATATACGCGGACGACGAAAAAACAAAATAGTCCCGAAAAAAAGGAAAACGTTTAATTTCTCTATAATAAATTACGTTTTTAACGATCGAAATCGACCTATATGAAAGACGTGACCGCCTCCACCCCCGGCGACCTCTGGAAAAATTACGCCAACGCTCGTACGACAAATAAGTTTGGAATTTCGAGATTTTCTCGATATAACTACTACGGCGTTCACTCTGTATTTACCGCGTTAAATAACCTAAAAACGACAATACCGCGTATTGTACCGGCGGCAGGCCGAGTCTCGTTCGAGTTACGCACGTGCCGGCGTTCCGATAACCGTACGTAATTAATACGATCGCACACACGTTTCGTCGTTGGTTCCTACACAAATTCTTTATAAATAATAAGCAGACTGTTTTCCTCTAGTAGACGCCGGATTTCAACGCGTATTTCTATTTTCGTTCGAACGACTGACTAACGGCGCGTTTAATGTTTCCGAGTACACATCAATAACGATTTTTCGGTACTTTTCGTAATTTTTATACGTTTTTATCGACGTCTAAGAACGTAAAAAAATGTCTAAGAACATCAAACCGATAAAGAATTTTTCAGAAAATTACTTTTTCCCTTTATTTGTTAATACGCGAGACGTAAAAAAAAAGAACAACAAACGTTTTATAAAAAAATAGTGAACCGGAAGAAAAAAACCGTTAAAGGCATTTGAGGAACAAACGAATTATAGTGACGCCCGAACCTTATTGAGTATAAAAAAAGTCTAATTTCAATAAAATGCGAACTATTCAAATAATCGTTCTCCGGGAAAATTACAAATATTTCCTTTCACTCACAACAGTATATTTACAAATTTCGTAAAATCCTAAAGGATATTTCGAAAACGAAATATATATATATAGTGTATGTTGTATTGTAAACATTATCGTAAATTTTATTAATCGAGCGAGTTTTTGCCTAAATAAATTCGTTTTTAATTAAACGGCGGAAAAACCGAAATTACTTTTAAAAAGTTCGGAACCGTTAATGGTTAATTAAAAATCTAAATTATTCGCGACGCAATATCCGACTACGTAATAGTTTTATTTAAATTCGTTCGAAATATAGAGCTATTTTTTTTTTCAAGCACTACGGCAATACTAAATAATTACCCGATGTCGCGACGGGGTAACCGTTAAATATTTCAAAAAGCATTATTCAAATTGGCGCGTTTCGATTGAACATTAAACAAAAACGAGACTAACCACGAGTCACACAGGCTAACACACACGGCGAAAAAAGTCGAACACACTTTAGCGCGGCTTTATTGAATGTTTCGCGGCTTCTATATACAATTTTATATTTTATATACGTGTAAATAACCCGTTGTGAATCGGCGGGCGTGGCGGCGAGTAGACGGTAAAAAAAACCGCGTATAAACGATATCGTCCGGTTTATTATCGCCGTAGAGAGGACCCTAGAAAACGTTCGCATAATAGAAACGCGACTAACCCCTGTCGGTCATCAATCATAGCGTCAATATTATAATGTACACTTTAAACCGTCGGAGAGGTCCGTTTTTCGCGTGACGTTTTTTTTTTTTTTTTTATAGAATATCCGCGCCGGAGGTCAGCGGCACCGTATCCACACCGCCCATACGCGTTCGGCTATTATTACAGTTCGGATGTTGCGTAGTTCCGTAAGAGTTTAAAGATAGAAAATCGAAAATTCTAAAAGCAAAGAAAAATGATTTCGATCGACGGAAATAAAAATATCCCTACGCTAGTTAAATAAAAACGACGCAACGGGGTGGTTTCGGGAACGTTCGAGAAAATCGCTCCCACCTCCGCGTGTACGTATAACGGAACCGGAGCGACTCCGGCGCGAAAATAAAAAAAAAAAAACAACGAAAAACGACCGAAAACGAAAACGGCGCGGACGCGAGCGGAAAACGAAAATAAAAACGAAACCCGACGGGCGGCCGTCGTTGGCTAAATATTCGTCGAGAAGAACACCGCGTTTTCGCGTTAATAGGCACCGGACGATTGAACCCGGCAAACGTTTCGCCGTGAGTATCGATAACGGTATTAAGCGAACGATATTATTACTACGCGGACGATTGATGACATTTGAAACCGATCGTCTCGGGTTGCGGAGGCGTTCGAACCCGGGGACCGAGCCAGCGGGTTCCTCCGATCCATTTAATCCGATTACGGACGGGCCGTGTCTAGGCCGTGCGCGTCTAGTACGACGATACTGTTATTAATAATAATGCGGAAAGACGGGCGAAAAAGTCGGCGGGCTCGCGGTCGAGTGGAGGTGGGAAACGTGTCGATACGGTCGGGCTGCAAATGCCGACCGCCGCGATAACCGTTCGACGCAAAAACGCTATTGTTTGTTTAAACTCGTTCGGGCCGACGTACTTTAAACGTGGGCGCGTTATTGCCGGTCCACTGGCCAATTCGTAATGGAACGTTCGGCCGAACGAAGAAAACCGCGATCGCACCGAAAACTCGATACCCGGAATACGGCCCCCCTCGATTTCACGCCCGCCGTCGGTTATTCGCCGTTGCCCGCCGCGCGCAAGTTTTCGAAACGTACCGCGCTATTAAATACGGTATACTTGCGTCGGACGTTTCGCATTTTTTACGCGATTTATTGCCGTACATTAGACGGACGGGAAAAAAAACTTTCGAAATTAATTATCTCGGTAAATACATTATATTATAAACTCTCGAACGCGATGAACTCGAAAATAATTGTTTAATAGATCGAAAACAACGCCGACTGTATAATAGGTGCGACGCTGTACTACAATATCTGTATAAAGTTTTAAAAACTATTCGACGTTAATTAATTTCGCCGAAAACGGGGGGAAATAATGTACGTCCCCGGGACTTTGTTCGACCGGGCTAAAACACTTAATGGCGCAGAAGACGAACCAAGTTGAGAATTCTGTTTCGGACCGACGGATTTTCGGCACTATTTTCCCTATTTTAAAACGCCGTAAATCGTCGTCGGACGTTTTTTTTGTTCAACGAAAAACAGACGCCGACATAGGGCTGTTAATAATAACGATTGTCGTGCAATACCCGCGTAATACGAACGGCCGAATTCGGGACAAATAACCGAACGAAAATAATAGACGTATTACCCGTCGTACCGGTACTGGCGGTACAACGTTCTATTTCACGGTTTTCCGAACGAAACATATAATACGTTTCTCGGAACGCGCGGCATTTTTCCACATATTTTCCGGTTTTCTCTTTTTCGCGTCATTATTGCGCGTTATTACGCATTCTGTCGGAAATAATACAGTTACATAAGATAATGTAAACTTTCGCTGGAAATTAGATTTTCGAAATGTCATTTTTTCAACTAGATTACTACAAAACTCTCGCGACGGAAAGCCCGCGGCACAACTTTTTCGCGAAACGGTTATTGTTGTTTACGGCGTTACGTCAAAATATTACTCTATTATTTCATTTTTTCGCTTCCGCGGCGCTACACCGGCCCGGTGGGGGGGGGGTGGATGAGAGAGGAAACGAGCGACGGCGGACGGATTGGATATTTTTTCGGTCCGTGAAAACAAAATCTCCCGTCCCGGATTCGCGTGCAACCGAACAGCGTGTACGCGCGTCTCGTACTACTCGGCCACTACGACCGATTGTTACCCAGGCGGGACGCGGTTTTTTTACGCTTTTATTTATTCGTAAATCGTAACGCCGAATGTCGAACGTGACTGATCAACAATCCGTCCGTGTCTTCCGAACCGTCGTACCCACGGCGCTCCGAATAGGCAATTTCAGTCGCGTACCTACGCTATCCGCCGTCAAACACGACGTAAGTCCTATATTATCGGACCACTCGCGAGAAACGTTGTCGCATTGTGTTCATCAAATGTCCCCGATAAAATATATTCGGTGTTCGTCGGCGTTTCGTTCAAACGGCCAAATAAAACGTATCCGAACGGTTTTTTCGTCGTCCGTAACGGAAAAGACGATCGACGCGTACATTTATTTACGTAAGTCGTACTAAGTTCGTTATATTCGTTACGTTATGACGTTGTCGAACTTTTAACGTACCGCGATTCGTATCAAGTGGTTAGGTCGGTCGAGTGATGGAAACGTTGCCGTCGACATAAACGTGAAACGAACGTCACCGCCGTTCGCAAACTGTGGTTCGTCTCGTTGAGAGAATTCGGCGCTTAATGAACTTACGCGGTGTGGGTGTGCCGAGCGACGGTGGAGAGGTCGGATGTCACAAAGTCATCGGCAATAACGGGACCTCAAAGCGGACCCTTTGACGACTTAAGCGGCAACTACCGCCGCAGTTTGTAGACTAACCGATAAAGAGCATTAGCCTCTCTTTCTCTCTCTCTCTCTCTGTGTAAACGATAAGGTTTCATCGGGCAGCGTGCTCGAAGTACTCCGCTCGACACGGTGGTAAAACTACCGGCGGACTACGGTCGGGCGGTGATGAAAGTTTTAGACCAAAACAAATATTTTATGTATATATATATATATCGTACGCTAGCGTATGTATAATGCGCGCGCCGGGTCCAATGATTTCGCTGATTGGAACTACCGTCCGGTCGACGATTTGGGGTAAAGAGCATTTTCTCGATCGTATCCCGACGTAACAATATATATTTATATATAATACGACGTCGAGAACGACTCGGTTTTTATATATTTTTTTCGACGAGTCATTGTTTTCTCGAAAGCTTGATAGGATTTGCCACGGTTTAAGGATCAGGGACGAAAATATTGTGTTTATACGATATCGCGTTCGTTTCTTTAAACGATATATATATATATATATATGCAGGCACACAGTATATAGTACGTAATTCTTTTCGCAATTCACATTCGTCGTCGCGTATAAATATTTGAACGCGCGCGCGATATCGTCGGTGTTATACGTTTATTATTGAACAACGCCGAACAAATTACGAACAATATCTCTTAATAAAAATAAACGATTTAGCGCGGAACGGGAATGATAAAAAATAAAAATAAACGCGCCGAGAACGCGAGAAATGTGTTGTTCGAACACTAGAGTGTTTGTGAATGTTCAACAAGACCGAATGAATTCGACGGAAACTACACGTTTTATTGCTCCTTTGAGTAAATGTCCGGAATGGAATTGAAATCACAACGAAGATATTCGATTGTTCGGGAACCGAACGAAATTCGTCAATATTAAATTCGAACGAGACAAATTGTATTACGAACTTTTCCTTTAATAACGAATTCGACGGAAACGCTACGACATATTTATATAAACACGGCCGCACGAAAATATAAAGTACAAAAGCCGACCTTTTCGATATCAGTTTTATTTCGATTAAGATCGGCATACGTGTTTCGTAATGGATGCGCCGGATTAGTTCATTTTTTTGGTTTTTTGGTCACGAAGGATTTTTCTTCGTGTATATTTTACATGACGATACCGGTCGTGACATTGAGCGTCCACAAATTATACAGTTCGAACTGTTAACATCATTTATCGATTGACGGAACGTAGGAAATTAGGTTTAATAATTATTCGTTATATTTAATATAATATATATATATATTCGTTTACGGTATTCGCACTGTATAAGAATATTATTCGACGATATTTTTAAAACGAATTTTACCGATAACGGTAATAATTACTATTTTCCATAGTTTTTTCGTCGCGTATAATTACGCGTCTATTGTTCGAAAAAACTGTGAAAATATAAATGACGATATTAAATTGACAAACGTCGGTAGTGTATCATTATTTTCAAATAAATGTCTCGGGAACTTATCGATACGTCGAACAAACGTATTTTCGTCGATATTTAATGTACAATACGTTATTTCATACGCATTTTATGCAAAGAAAACAAGTACAGGATTTTAATTTCAAATTGTATATCGTTATTTATAATCTAAGGGACAAGTAACGAAAAATAAACGTGCAAATCTCGTTAACAGAAGATAGCGTTATAGAAAAAATGTGTAAAGTAAACAAAAAGTCCTCACACACACGCACGTTCATTTTTGTACTCGCAATATAAATTCCAAAACGGCTTGCAATTTTATGAAAATATTCGAAATACATAAAAAATTCGGATATCGTTAAACCTTTCAAATATTTAATAAGGGCTAAGAGAAAAAATATTATTATATTTCGAACCTTCTAAATATAATAATTCTAGAAACGGCGTAATGTTTGAAACAATGGAAAAAAATTCCGAATTTGTATTCACAATAATGGTTTTTAATGATTTTGTGACTTTTATTTAGACGTCGGCTACGTTCCATAATTAATTTTTTGAGTACACCAACTCGTTGAGGTAAATTTTCAAGTTTTAACGAAAGCCTTTTATTTATATTGATCGATAATTTACAAAAATTATAAACGGGTCCTACGGAATCTTGACGTACCGTTATGTAAATTTACGTCTGATTTTGAATAATACTGCTTAAAAAAATTAAGTAAAACTACTATATACTATTCAATATTTAGTAGAAAATTATTTCGCGAAGAAAGAATATTTTAAAAAATAATACGCTTTTAAAACTTCGGGCATTTTGGAAAATAATGTACGCACAGGCGAGTGAAAAGTATACACGAAATTTGCGCTCGAAGTAAATGTTTTACTTCAAATGTATTTATGTGGTTGACGACGGAAATATTTAAACTTCTGAATTGTTAATTAAGGACGGATTAAAGCCAAAGAGAAATATTTAAACGGTAAATTGGACGTCGTTTTCTAACGATAAAATATCGTTTCGTTCTAATTTCGCTATTCTAAACTTGCCGCTAAATATGTATGTATTGTACTCTGTTTATAAACGTGTACATTCTCAAATTCGATCAATCGTCGGGCGATACGATTTTCAACTAATTAATTTTCTAAACATTTAACGTCAATCGATATTTATAATAACCGATTGTATCAGCGAAACTATTACGATTTCGCCGGTCTTAAATCGTTTTATATTTACGCGTTTCCTGTTATCCGCGTCAACTTTATATACGTGCCCCTTTGTACCAACACGATATATATATATATTATTTTATTAAATTTCAATTGTCGGTGTTCCGAAACGTACACGGATATTGAAAATATGGACGGAAAATCGTAGAAATAAATTATTTAAAAAGTGTCCCGAATTCTACTACAGACGTATATACTTGCCAACGATGTTGCGTACGCGCGATAAACTTGTTCGCTACTTTTCTGATTTAAATCGAACCCGACACGGTTTAGATCGATTACGCTCCGTTTTATTTAAAACAGTACGAACTACGTTACGGTTGTTTGACAGATTATACGCTATAATTGTACACCGGCTCGCTTCCCGAATATCACGTCCCAAGTGCTACTTATTACTGTAAACTTCTAAATTTCGAATCTATATGATCAATTACGTTGCACGGTGTACATACCTTGTAGTAGACGTTGTACGTACCACACGCTATCCATCCGATCTCGTATCAGATGGAATATTTTAGATTTCTCGAATAACGGGCGGAATTTTAAAACGTTTAAACGTCAAATATTTAAATATTTCGAACGCGCGGCCGTTATAGATACCCGTAGCCTTCGGGTACATCACATGGGCCTATCTTCGGCTCTGTTGCCCTGTATACCGGAGCACTTTGAAACTTAATATACTTAAACGTACGCGCGCGCGCACGAACAAAAATAAAATAATAATAATAATAATAATAATATACGCGACATGTGTAATTGATTACAAGTCACATTGGCCGTTGTGAGACGCGTACATTTTTTTTTTTTCATTAAATACCGGTTCGGACGACTCCCTGGAGTTTGATATATCGAGAAATCCATACCAGATGATATCGTTTTAACCCATTTAGGCCGGCTAACCCTTATCGGGTGCTTTCTATTATCCAATAATCGCGTTTTCGTATACTTATATACGAAGTACACACACACACACACACACACACACACACATATATGACGACGTCATTGTTTTTCTACCGTCACTCGTGATTCAGCAGAATTTTTGTATCTCGGTGTTGCAACAACGATCCGAATAAGAGAGAAAAAACCGCGAACGCGACGTACATTGTTGCGCACGCGTAGTGTTGAATAACTCCGATAAGTAAACCGTAACGCCGGTTTCGCGCGGCGATTTCGTAATTTCACGCGAATTTCCCCCTTTCATTCGAGGCCAGGACAACCCGCAGTACACACGTATTAGAAAAACAATAACGACAATATTTAACGCCCGTGATTTACGGAGCGTGTATACCACGCGATTATTATTTTTCCCTAGTGTGTGTGTGCGCGCTCGGACGAATACTCGGACTACGCGTGTTCGTTTTTAATTTTTCTCTATACACTACGTAAATAATATTATAAATCTCGGAAAACCGTTTCGAAAACGCATATTATTACGTCGGAGACGTTGTGGCCGGTGTGTGTGTGTGTGTGTCGATCCACATTTGTATGTGTCAAAAAAGTATGCCAGAGGATGACATATAATGGTATATGGGTGTACGTGATATGTTAGTAAATTGTGTACTTGTAGCTCGATCGCACCGAACACTAATATAAATTACATACACGCTGCGCAGGTTACGATATGTAATAGTATACGATATTTAATCAACGACGACGGGCTACACGTATCTAACTAAACAATAATTTTCTCTCTCTCTCTCTCGATTCGCTTCGATTTATTGCCGCGATATGGTAGTAAAATATATCGCTGATACACGCGGTCAGGGCGGTCGTAACCGAAAATGCGCGCATTTCGTAGCTTTGTTTTTCGGATGTACGTAGATCGGAGACGAAAAAACGTATGGCGCTCCCCCCCCCCCAACCGCCAAACGATTATTAAAAATGTACGCGAAAGACGGACGTCCTCACACTTGGTGGACGGGTATGGGATGAGGAGAAGGAGGACGGGACCGAGCGTTCTGGGTTGGCGAAAAATGGCGTAAAAATGTTCGCGCGCGCGCGACATAATTATATTTTCGCGATAGATTCCGGACGAAGCGAAAAACGTTACGGGTCGTAACGTTTTTTCCCCCGTCAGTAGGCTACCGTCGCGTTAATAGCGGAGGACGGGGCGAAAATCGATTGCCGATTTTGTGCGCGACGGCCCGGCCGTATTCAACGTTGTACATTGTGTAACGCGAACGGGTAACGGTTCGTTTTTCAAATGTACGGTTCGTACATGACGTTTTCGTAGATCTTCGATCGTTTCGATAATGCGATTCGACGTAGCACCACCGATTTCGGATATTGTCGTCGAAAAACGGTCGTACACAGTACCCCATGCGTATACACCGCGGACGACGATAATAAAATACGACGATTATATTGTTATAATAATAATAATAATATTGCACCTGCCGGTGGACATACGCGGCGTGTTCGGAGGAAGGTCGGAGGAATGCGAGGGAGGAAAGTGGCACCGAGTAACTCTGGGATCGGGCGTCGCGTTCTTTCTTACGTGTACGATGCGCGCGTGTCAAAACGAAGACGGACGGCTGTATAGCGGCGGTGACGACGACGACGGGTTGTCTCATTATAGAAAACCGCTTAAAGGACTCATTGATCATTTTACCCATACACACGCGCGCGTTTAAAAATATATAATAATAATACGATAAAAAAAAAAAATATATATATACGCACATTATTCCCAACGACGTGGGACCGGTCTTTCTTTCTCGTCCGCCGACGCCGATCGATTTTCAAACAATTATACACAAACGGACTTGGTTTGAATACACGCGACAGTGTGGTATGTGATCGGTATCTATATATATATATATATATGATGTCCGTGTACGGAGGAGTAGCTTAAACAATAATTTAACGTCGAATTAAAACGTTAATTTCGAGTTAACCGCCTAAGGTTTTTATCGACCGAATTCGTATCAATTTGTTGTTCACGGCAACGCACGTACCGTTTCACGTTTATAAATACGGGTACTACTAGTCGCACGGTGGTCACAACCGTTTTGGCTAACGAAATTAGTTACAATTTCGTCGATAAACGCGTCGAATTTCCCGTTTTTTACGGCTTTCGATCGGTGTGTACACGCCCCCCCCCTGCCCGAAAACAACGTGCGATTTCTTCGTACGAAACGGCCGCTGTGTTAGGCAAACGAGATAATTTATTTTGAACTCGACGACAAAACGCTTTTAATTAGTTTCGGTCGTTAGTTTTCGTCTTATATGCGTAGAAAAAAACGGTTTATAAAGCGACGAAAACACGGCGCGTTAACTTGCCCGCTCTCGTAAAATAGTGACACGCGTACGTCGACTCGCGTTGTTTATTCTTTTGTTCTTCGTATATACGTACGTTCCGTTCCGCGCGCGCTCGCGTATTCGTATACTCTCCCCTACTTGTTTATGTTCACGGAGCTCTGTGCTCGCGTGGCGATCGAATCGTCGTCGTCCAACGACGACGACGCGACCGAAAATCTATAAAACGCGTACGCGGTTTAAAATACGTACGCGTTATGCTATTTGGAACTTCATATTGGATAACGCACCGCGGGGGTGCTTTTACCGTGCGTCGTTATTATAATTTCGTATTATTATTACGTTCCTACGCGGCTTATAGGCCCAGCGACGCGCGATGTAATACGATAACGACGAATCGGACGCGCCGGCCGCCGAAACCGATTAAGAAAATCGTACGTCGTAAGTGCATTGACACCGAGTCGGATTGAAAACGTACGGGACGAACGCCAGTTATTACGAACGTCGCACGGGACGCCCGTAGGTTTCGTAGATTTGTCGACAAATCGGCCCGTCCGACAACTGGCGGCCCGACGTTCCGGCGATCTACGCGACAACAGATACGTTACGCGTACGGTTTTTTGTTTTTTTTTTTTATTACGAAAATACGCGCGTAAATACGCGGCCGATTATGAAATTAAACGCGACGACAAACGAATAACGATCGATTTAGTCGTTCGAAACCGTCCCGGTTCTCTATAGCGTTCAAAAAAAAAAAAAAACGAATAATCGAACGTATTCGTTATGTTGTACGATAATTAACGGGCGGAGAATAACTGGGTAAACACTCACACACACACACATATAACGACGATTAGTTCGGTCGTCGTACATTTTACAGTAACATAAATTGTCGTTATTCGCCGAGTTTTCGATACGATTGTGGTGTCGATGAACGATGGTGAATTCGAATTTTAGTCCAACGCGCGCTTAAACAACTACCGCGACTCGAAAATTTAAAATTCCGTTTATTTTTCCGGGTGTTCTCGTATAGAGTGTAATAATTACGTTTAGGATTATAATCGGCTGCAACGATTAGGCGGTAATCACGATCCAAAGACAATCGAAAGCGATTAAAAAACGGGTTTTACTTTTCTTATTAATCGTTTACAAATAGTAATTTACGATCAACCAATTACGGGGCGAGTCGATAATTATTAATGAACGATTATGGTACGCCGTGTTTAGAAGTTGTCGAAATTCCGTGTTCCGCGGGTAATAAATTGTGCGGGGGAAATATTAACGACGACCCGTCGAAAAACACCGAACGGGTGGACCGACGACTCGAAGGAATTCTGTTCGTTATACGCGCGAAAATCGAAAATCGGCCGCGCCATCTAATTTCGTTTTGCTAACGGCGCGAAAACGTTTCGCGAAATTATTTAGGATACGAAAACGTATCGTCGCGTTTTCGGGAAATATGCGCAACGCGTACCCGTTGTTTACACGTAGCGTTTCGTACGTAAACACTAAATGATGGCGAACGATTTGCCGGCCATATAAAACGCGCGAAGTACGACGAATGTCGTGCGCTTTGTTACCAACAACGGAACAACGTGATGGAGGCGAATTTCCAAAAATCGCTCGAAGTAGGACGCCGACGAGAGAAACCGAAAGGGTCGTGAAAATAATTTAGACGGGTCACTTTGTTTTCGGTGAAATTTCGCTGGCCCGTAACGAAATTGTGTCGGCCAGGCCTGTTACGGTTTACTTAACGTTTTGAAGTCGGCACGGCTCGCGTAATAATCCCAAAAGTCGTAATACGTCAAGACGATATGGCGGGGGGGGGGCGTTCTGGACGCAAACGCGCCGGACGTGTGTTATTTCGAAATTGTGAAACGCTCAAAGCGGCCGGGTCGAAAACGAAAATTTGGTAACGTTGTACGTTTCGGGCGATTATTTCCTACGCGAAGACGCGTTTTTCAGTCCGTATAAGCAATAACGACGACCTATCGTCTCACTTTAAAATAAAGACTACATATATACGAAACGAGGAACGTCGAAATCGGAAACATAATCGTGGATAACGTTACCGGTAGAAGAAGACGAAAACCGATTATACGTATTATATAATTTAAATTACGGGAACGGGCGTGTTCGTCGTAAAATTTGTATTGATCGTAAAAAAAAAAAAAAACGGTCGGTCCGTCGGCGTTGTCACTTAAAACGCTATTAGAATCCCTTAATGGGCCCTAGTCGTTAAAGTGAAATAATTCACGCGGCGTTTAATTCCCCGTATATTTCGCTTTTAACGGTAAAGAAACTATATTATTATTTTCTATTGGATCCGGGAACGACGACGACGTATTCTTATCAGTTATTTACGACCCTTTTTAAATGCGTTTTTGACGCCACTTCGTTTATTTATAGGTGTACACGCGCGGCGATGTTGTACACGTACTATACGCCGGTGTACGTAATACGTACTACACGTACACACGGACGAAGAATCTCTTCGATCATCGCGGCCGTTTTTCGTCGTGTCTTTTTCTTGATTTACGAGTGAACGCGGCGCGTCTGTACTTACGACGGAAACTTTCTACTAAAAACAAACGAAAATCGTTTCGCCGCCGCGTTTTAATAATAATAAAAACGTTTTACGTCGTACCGCGCGGCGTAATTACGTCGCGTTGTGTAGGCAGACAGCGGGATTTTTATTCCCCCTCCCCCCATACGCCCTCCCCGGTGACCGTCGGTCGCGACAGAGACCTAAACGTCCCGACGCCCGAACGCGGAATGTTTTCCTCGTACCGTAACGATTCGTATACACGCGCGGACCGTTTCCGGACGCCAATTCCATTCGGTCACGGGCCGTCGACGCGATCGTCGGGCCCGGCGGACGTGTGTACAATAATAATAACGCGTCGCGATTTTCCGTTTCGCCGGTCCAAAAATATATCGGCGAGTGGACGACCTCTAACGCGCGTCTCGTGGCCAAGTATTTGGGCGCGTCGGCACCGCGCTGCGCCGCTACAATGACGGACAACGGCCGACGCGTTGGCGACGTACACGACGCGCCGCCGGCAGTCGATTAATGTAAACGACAATAACAATAACTGAACGCGTAGAAATTTCGAATAGATTTTTCGTTCGTAAAAAGGAGTGCGCCGCGGACCGTGTACTTTACAGGTACTACCGTGTCCCGTAGTATCCGAAAAGATTTTACCGCGTGTAACAATTATTCGTACTCGTTTCGCCTTACGAATCTTCTCGGCAAATAACGACGGTTAACGTTTCGACGAAATTGAACGATTAAAAATCTTTCGGCATGTTTTCGTTCCAGGGCCGTTGTTCTTCGCTGTATCGGTTTCGACAATGTCGATAGTGTCGGGTTTAAAACGACGTATTCCTTATTTTGCCCGTAAACACCGCAAATCCTATCCGTGCATATATGTTCGACGCGTTTTTCAATTTTCTCGATAGTTGTAGACCGTTCGAAAAACAAAATCGCGGAACGCCGGCGAAATTGTCGACGTATCCCCCGTTCGAACATGCGCGTTTATTTACCGTATTATTCGAAGTTCGGACCTACGACCGTGGACATATTTGAACGACGGTATCGAAAACAATTTACGTTCGTCGCGCGTCCTTTTCTGCGTGTAAATTTTGGAAAAGAATATCGCGCGGAATCGTTTTTCGAATACGACACGATTGATCCGGATCGCTTCGGAATTAAAAATTACGAGCTTCGTGGACACTTACCAGTAGCAACTTATTCGGTACCTTATTTCGTCAAATGTTTAGGCCGTCGTATGCGAGTAATCATTCCCGCGAATGTTTAATAATCGCGGTCTCGCGGTTATTACACATACGGCCACCGTAGGGCTCGTCGCGAGATTTCTTTCGGTCGATTGCACGGCACCCTCTCTTTCACCTCGCCTAACCCGAACACGTATTATATACCGATTTACGAGTTTCGAGATTAAAGTCGACAATGGCAAATTTTATTGTGCGTTCGTTCGGAAAACCGCAACTATATTTGGTCGTGATATTTGTTTTGTCGTCTTGGTCGCGATTGCGTTACGAACACACGACCGTCGTCGTCTGGAAGGGAAAAGAAAAAAACGCCGCACGATTCCCTATACTCGCTGTCAATAGCACGTCTTCTCGTCGTATCTATACTCTCAGGAACACATCCCGTCGCTTCAAAAACACAATATGTTCTCGTCTAAAACTCGGTTTTCTTTATCGTTCTCTTATACGCGGTCGTCACGACGATCCCCGTCGCGTCACTCCCGATTTCTCTCCTCTCCCTCTCGGGAAATTCGACGTAACGTTATACGGGAAGGAAAATAATAAATACGTTCTTTCGCGTTTCCCGTCCGCGCGTGTAACGGCTGGACGCCATTTTCGACCGCTACGTTAAACGCGATTCGCCGTACGCGCTTTAAATAATATAAGTACACGGACTACAGCTTATATATATATATATATATATATATATATAACGAGTTAACCGCGCGCCGATTTTATCGTATTCGTATTTATACCTATACAGATTGGTACGTCCGAAGGAAGTATGTTCGTAAATAAAACGAGTCGCGGAGTTTAGCCAATATGTCATGGCTCGGGTAAATCCTGTGAATCGTTTATCATTCGATTAAAAAATTGCATTTTTCGTAATAAATACGTTTTATGCGGCGACCTCGAAACACTAAATTTAATTTATGTGTCTCCGCCGCGTCAATTGAGCGCACAAAAGAACACGTGTACGCGCGCAAACGTTCGCTATAAACAAGCGTTTATAAAACCGCGATTTTTCGAACGCCGTTGGTGAGCGGCCATTTTACGTAGTCCGTTTTTAACTCTGTGGATGTATTCGATATAGACATCGATTATTGTTACGTAAAACGTAAAATCGACGCGACTAAACCTTTAGGTTAATTGAATGGCGCAACGGTGTTCGCGTAAGGAAATATCGAGGACACTAAACCGTATTTAGAACGCTAGAAATTAAATCCAGTCGCGGTGGTCGCTTTTCGATTTAACTTTATTTTTATATTAACAGAGAAACTTAACTAGTTATAGTTTACGCGGTATCTGTCTACGTAGACGGCGTTAGTTTAAACAATTTTGGAGAGTCGTTTTCGAAAGAAGGTCGCGAAATATTTACACGTTTCTATAGCCGCTCGACGTTTCCAATAGAAACGGAACCGGCGAAACGACGAGCATTTTACGTAATCGAGGGGCATTTCCCAAAAATAAAACTAAAATAGAACTCGGAAATATCGTTCCTTTCGACGTTTAATAAATATTTCGCGCGAATATTAAATAGATAAATATATATTTATAAATTTCATTCGACAAAAACGTATTTACCGAACTATTTAAATATTCTTGTTTTTTCTTTTAGTATTCGCTAACTTGACTAGTAACCGAACTTGACAGTTCTAATCCAATAGATTAGTAGCCTATTTTTCGCGCAAATGTATAAACGATTTCAATCGTAATTAATTATTAATACGCTTCGAACGTTCCGTTTTTAACGAATTAAAAATATTGACCGAGGTGCCCGGTGAAATATATTCGAGAATTTCGTACGCGTATGAACGCGAAACGTGGTTAGGTATCAAGTTTACACGCGTCGAGAAACTTTATAATACGCGTTTGTCTTTTGCGACGTTTTTATTCGCTTATTTATTCAGACGCTTCGTTAGTAATCGATATCACACGGACGCGTACGTTTTACGTAGTGACACGCGCAAAATGATTTCGATTAAAAGCGACTTCACGACGCGCGCGCGTTTATACATTTATATACACCCGGGAGAGTGGTATTATGTACGGCCGTCTGATATTTATTTATCGAACGCAACTTTCCCACGCACGTTGCTTGTAATTTAAGCGTTACTTATACGCGTCCGAAACGGTTCTACGAGTGTAATATAAATCAAATTCAGCGAACCTCGTTTTTCGTACCGAATCGGTAAATACGCACTCCCCGAAAAGCGCCGAGAAATATTGACGGACGCGAACGATATATTAATCACAAAACGCTATTAATAAACTCACGCGCGCTTATTATTACGATCAAACGACACGAATCGATAACGGTTATTCGTAGCCGATTTCGAGTATTTGTATTATATTCGAATAACCGCGCGAAATCGAACGCTTTCTAGTCACTTTATTTGTCGTATAGTAAGAACTGTGCCACAATCGCCGCCTTTACGAAAATGAACCCCCTGAATATTAAATTTGGCGATACGTGTTACGGTCGATTTGCTTAGTAACGTTTATAAATCGATTTTTGCGCCGCGTAATCGTAATTCGATTCGCGTATACCGCGATAGAAACTATTCATACGCCGCGACGTCTCTGGCGTTATTAAACGTCGCGCGAACAATTTACAATTCAATTTTCAGAACTATCGCGTTAGGTCGTAACACGAAATGAAAATAATTCGTTTCGTACTACGCGGCACTCGCCTAAATGAAAACAATATTATACGACCGCCCACGGTAAATTCTTTCTAAACCGCATTACGTAGATATCTCATTTAAAGACCACGCATAACACGTAAACATCGACGAGACATTTAAACGTTTCCTAAATATATTGTACGCTTAAAGTCACATCGACGTCTCATTCGTATTCGGAACGTAATAGGCAAGTTATATTTCGGTACGAAAATAAGGAACAATAATGCCGTACCGAAATATTATATATATATATCCGCGTCTAATGTGTTGCGTATACGACGCTATAAATATTTTATAGGAAAAATACGGTAAACGAAGCGGAAAAACTGACAAATTCCCTATATTATAAATATTTTTATTCGTTTCTTTACGAACGCGTGTATCCCAGAAACTGTATATGACATATGTTGTTGTAAAACGATAAAATTGAAATTTCAAAATTCCAAGCGAAGTAGTTAGAAAATCTATAGTATTTACCGATTAACAGCCGGTCGTAAACGTTAATAAATATAATTAAACGGTATATATATATATTTATCGGTTTGATTTTGAATACATTCGAAATTAAACGATTAGCCCGATTAATACTTTAAAATAGTTTATTTTATTAGCGTAACGAAAAATGTCGAATAAATACTAAATACCGTCAATACACACCAGTCGGTGTTCAGTAGTTTAACATTTTATTAAATCGAACCCGATTTATTTAAAATTGTATTTAAATGTATTCAAATTAATCCCTTTTTAAGGAACTTAGTGTACATATATATATATACTATGTATACACACACACACATATATATATACAACGTAACATTGTAAGTACGTTCAAGTAATTTGATATTTCTATGACCATATTAACTATCAAACGAAATATCAAAAATAATTTGGACGCGTCGTGCGCACGACCTATTAGGCGACAAATAATTATGCATATTGTAGGAAAATGGATATTTAATTTTAACTTCTCGTTTGTCAAATTAAACTATAATGATACAGCAATAGTACATGAACAGTTAAAAGTGCAAATCTTCGATGTACCGTGAAATGTAATTCTGAAACGTACAAAATAAACGGGAAGACGGAAAACGGGTTGTGTTTTCTTAAAATTTATAATTTTCGCAACGTGATCGCATTCTATTCGACATAATAATGAATGCGATACAAGAGTATTCTATGGTTTAAACCAGAAACATCCGGTAACCGATAATATGCCGATAAACGTTTTACGTATAAATGTTACGTACGGTTATAAATGACGACATTTTATCGACGGCGCGTTATTATTGAAAATTCGCCGCTCGACCAGTCCGGTACGCAGTGTTTTCGCGAAACAATTTCGAAACATTATTGAGTAGAAGAAAACGATTCGAAGTTCGTTAGAGATTTTTCGGTATTTTCCCCCACGTTTCGAACTCGCTTTAGAACGAAGTAGCGTTTGAAATTCGCCGTGCGTCGAACGAGAGGGGGACATGATCGATCGTCTTGTCATTTTTCTTAAGAAATTTATCGTCGAATAAATCCCGCACGAATCGAAATTCGCGGTACTATACCGATCATGTACAATATATGACTAACCCGTTATACGGTTGGGTAGGAGAAAATTAATATACACGCCGATATCTCACCACGCTATACAAATACCGTAATATTACGTTTCGTGAATCATCGCGAAATATTCGATCGATTTATGAGACACGTGTGTCCCGCGAATTTCGATAAAAAATCGTTAAACGCGTCATACGAAATACGAACACACACACATATTGTGTGTGTGTGTAAAAATATTTTAGCGCTACGTGCGCGGGATAACAATGCACGCGTATGATGGCGAAAATAAATGTGACATTCTTGCGGACGCGAGAGGTTCGCAACGCACGCGCGTTCGTGCACGGTTCGTCTTTAGCCATTTTCGTGAAAATCGAAAACGGACGGCGGCGTTTTACAATGTTACGTGAACAGTTTTAAAACGGTTCCTCCGGTTGGTAGGGAAATAGCGTAAATAGCGACGTTGGTAAAAGGAACGTAATTAGTAGTTTTTATGTTTCGTTACTATTCTCGAGCCATAAGGAAAACTACGGCGAAACCGGTAACGACCTGAACCGCGGTCGAACCGAATTATTGGTAAAATCGTTCGGGCCAGCCGACGTTACGACGGAGCGCGGCCGGATGGGCTACCAAACATCCTCGTAACGTACGCGATGAATACAAATACACGGGCGACGCGTGGCGTGCGCGCACCGGTTAGCCGCGGCGGCCGATACGAAACGCTTTAATAGATTCCCCGACGGGCCGGAACGTACCGCGTCGCGTCCGACGTCGAAAATAAAGTAAAATCGTCATAAACTATATTATTAATGGCGATTTCTCGGGGGGGTAACGCGGGTTCGCCCCTAACACGTTTCTAGTCATCGTCGACCGAGCGCGACCGTAAATTGTCCTACAAGTGAACAATAATTATCCACTACGCCGTTGCGGTATTTACCGGCGCAGTGGCGTCTCCACAAACGCGTTAGACAAATTGCGTTATTTCTAAGGGCCCGCCGGGGCCGTCCTCGACGCGCGTATTGCAAATACGATTACGGGCGTTGAGATTCGTACGCCGATCACGTCCGCCAACTCTTTGATCAGCGAAACGCGCGCGTGTATCTCCACGGACAAACGAAGTCCGAATAACTATAATAATTACCGCGCCGGTAATTCGCAATTTCCCGAATAATTTTCGCGTTCCGCTAATTACCCATACGCGTCGTCACGTACGTACGACACACACACAGATACGTGTACGTGTGTGGAAGTGTGTGTATATATATGTGTGTACGTTTGCACGAGTCGTGAAAAGTGTCGGCTCGTCGAAACCCTAGGAATACCAACAACCCTTTTTGATCGCTCGAAATCGAATCGATTTCGATCTCTTCGTTCACCGACCACCACGACCGATCGCACCGCTCGTCCGTTCCAATTCTGTTTCTATGATTGGATCGGCACAAAAACAATCACGACAATGAAAACGTTTATTCGACGGACGAACGCCGTAGAATAGCACGCGACCGAAGTCGTAATGAAAACGTCGTACATTCACGAATATTCACGTATCGCGACAAATCATCGGTCGCGGATATTCCAAGTCGTCGTCGTTACAGTGATACGAATACGTTCATTTTTTGTTTTTCGTTCGAATATTTTAAACTAAATTTGTAACGGCCCGTTACTTAGTAATTTTCGCGCGAATACGTAAAACAGAAACTCGTCCCGGATAATAATTTATAGTCGACCTCGCCGCGTGTGATTAGAATAATTGCCGAATTTTTTTATATACCCCCCGAAAGAATATTAGAAATGTTCGTTATTATTAATAATATTTCGTCGCGTTCGTTTTCCGCGGTAGAACGAGAAGTTATTCCGTTTCGCCAATCACCGTTAGCTACCTAACGCACTTCCGGGTGACAATATTACGATACGACGGACGTAATTAATACTCTTCGAAATGTCGTAAATTTTCATCGAACGAACGCGAATGTTTCGTTTATATAACCGTCGCGTAATTGTTTAGACATTCGCCGTCCAAAAACGCACGCGGATATAATGTCGTAGCGATAGCGAAATTTTTTTTCGCGACTGGAATTTTACGTTCGAGATAAGTGCGTGACAACGCGACACGCGCCCGTAATCCTGATTGTCTCAAATTTATAAACGCTATCGCGTTTATTATCGATACACGCTATAACAAGTCGGTAAATAACTGCCCGTGTTACTTACGTACGTTTTCGCGTTGGTTATCGTTTGTTTCTATTGTTATAGGTAGCCGCTAAGGTGAAAATCGGAAAATACGTATAAAATTTCGACGAAAGAAACGACGTGTTTAAAAACGAAACAATCGTTTCGAAAAACGTACGAAAAGCGCCCCGCCAAAATCGAACAGACTTTTGTATTATTTCCTAAATACTAAATGCGGGCATTCGTTAAAATGTCAAGTAACGTCACGCGATCTTTGTTCGAAACTTGATTGCAATCAATCGCGGACGGGGGCCATAGTCAGGTATTGGTCGTCCGAAAAGCGAATGAAAAAACCGAGTTAGATTATAACGTTATGTTCGAAATACGTAAATACGCGTGTACGTTCGTGTAGTCCAATATATTGTCCTCGAATCGAACGTAGTGATCGAAAATATTTTATTTCACAAATCGTAATGCTCGAACCGTCGTCAATCGTCGGACCTAGACGAACAAACAACGAGGGACGCGTTCGATCCGTGACGTTATCTCGCCGGCGAATTAAACGAGCGGAATATAATTTTCGGAGGAATACCTGTTTGTATTGTCGATTTCAACCACGGACGTCTATAAATGCCCTAATTTGCCGGAGACGCCAGACTATAGCGTAGTGATGACGAGTTACCGCAGCCCGTTGTCGATAATAATTTTCACAGTTCACACCTTCGTGATCAATAGAATCTCTCAGGCGAGATACAAGGCGGGTGAGACGGAAGGGCATTGATCATTTTCTTCCGTCCAACGATCCGACAGCGCCCCTTTTCCGGTCGATTTCACACGGCCCATGCCGGTACATACTTCTATTCTACGGTACCCAAGGCAGTCGAACAAAAAATGTTTAATCGAGACCGTAGGGATTATCGGTCGTTCGCCAGAGTAGGAGTAATAGGGGCGAAGATACGCGCGTACACGAAAATAAATAAAACACGCCTCGGCTTCGGGTTCCCAATACAATAATTATTCGTTTTCCTTTTTTCTATTCAAACCGAGTTTTCGCCAACGCATTCCTGATCCAGTTTATTGTTATTGTTTATCCATCGGCTATTCCGTTACGCGCCCGGTATTAACATCATCACGCAGCGCGCGCGCGCGCCTTTGGAATTTTTTAATTAAAATTTCGCCGGCACAATAGTTTTTTGTTTTTTGTTTTTTTATTAGGGCACCTTCGTGCAAATTACAACAATTAAAGAACGACGCAATTATCAAACGTTGATTGTTTCCGCTCTTTCAATAAATCTCAATAAGGTTAAAGACTTCGAACAATAAAAACAATCGATTGTGTTTGAAATTCCCCTGGTAAAGTTACTAAGGTTCTTCGGGATTTTTACACGAAACGTCCGGTTTCGTAATGATATTTTTTACATTTCTTTACCGGCGTTTCTTTTTTTTAACGTTTTCATAACGTCAACGAACAACATTATTCGATAATACGCCTTTATCGTTCATTATTGTGTTATTAACATCGCTTCTCATATCGAACGACAAATAATATCATTTACCTATCGCGGTGCTGTACCTAACTTTAAGCGAAATACGTATTTTTCGTCATTATTACAAACGTATTAAGCGCGAAATACAACGAAATTTCACAAAACAATAAGGTTCGAAATCGTGCGCTTTTATACAGTAAGAGTTTTTGAAATAATAGTTTATATTATCTCCAGATATTTTTCAATATACGCTGGAAACAATATCCGTATACGGTTTACCCGTCTGGAATACATTTATTTATTTCACGATAATAACGTATCGCCCTCGGACGGTAAATCGCTTACTAATATATTACTCTCGGTATTCTCGTTGATAAGAAAAAAAAACTATTTACACGCCACAACAATGTGAACGTGTCTGATTGCTAAATCACCCAAAACGGTTGTGCTTCGTGACCAGACGGTTCATCCTGTATCCGGTTCTTGTCAACAAATCACAGTTAAAAAAAACAACTGACGAACCGAACCGTATTTGAACTATAAAATGGAATACCCGATGTCGGGTCGGAATTGTTTTATTATTCGTAAAGACCTTCGTAGACTTCGATGGTGTCGATAAATATTGTTATTGTTTTATAATTATAAAGAAATATAAAAACTATGAAAATAATACGTCCGTCTATTTCTATTGTCGCGATACAACTCGATTATAATTCCTGGTTTCGATGTATAAAAATTCGTTATCGAAAAGTTTCGATAATTATAAACGTTTTGTGTCGGAAATAAGTATTTCGACATTCGTGTTTTATACGCATAGAGAAATGGTATTTAAAAATTAGGTACACGAAAGATAACGAAAAACTCCTAAGCACATACGTAACGTATTTTAAATAACGAATCTAACGCGCCATTTAAACGCGTTTTGGTGTGTTGCAACATTTTATACACATACACACACACACACGTACTCGCGTATATATTTAGAAAAACAGTTTACAGAACAATAAATGACGAAACTAAATTAGTTTTAGTATGCAAAATTATGCTAATAAAATGTTATTTTTCGAATATTAATGGTTATGACAAATTTCAAACTCGCTTATCGGCCGTCCGAAAAATATGCAAAATACTACAACATCTGCCGCTTAATGATAACCCTCGGGTTATTTTGTGTAAAAAGACGGCAGCCATATCGCTATCCGTTCGAATTCGGTGTTATTCGTTCATTTCCACTACTGCGCGCGTATTTAACATTACGTATAAAACCTTAACAAATTTCTTCGCCGCGAAAATTATATACAATTATGTCCGATGACTGGCGGTCGCGATATTTTATCTGTATTTCGGTTAGTTCGTAATGCCGAATATATTTCATTATCTAAACGAATAACGTTTCGATTCGTCGAATGTTTCGTAACGCGTAATTACGTAGCTTCGAATTATGGAACGTAAAAAAACAATACGCACGTACGTTTCGAAGCGATTCGATTTCGGGGCTAAATGAGAGTAAAACGATACGACCGAAACGCGACCGTTCTCGAAACAATACACTATTCGGGGCCATTTTATTAACGTGTTGTTACGTTCGTGCCCGTTTACGTAATTGAAAAAGAAAAATACCGAGCCGGGTCCCGTCGTACATCGTCCGAAAACCGTAAGATTCCGTCGGTTCTCGAAGAATAAACGACGACAAAGTCGACGTTTACCGCGCAAGGACTGTTGGCGGTGCACCAGCTCTGTCCTACCATCCCGGGTATCATTTCGGAAAACGTAACCTTCTTGTCGATAATTACGAACGACAACGATCGTCTTAAGAGATAGGCGCTCCCCGGTACGGAATAAACTTGTGAACAAGCGTACACGTAAACGATAATAATAATGACGAAAAAAAACTCGGGGAAAAAAATCGTACACCTATTACCGTACGACAAAAAAAAAAAAAAAAACCGACGTTGATTACGATATTATAGTGTTTTGTTCCCACTGTGGTGCGGACGACCGCGAGGAATTCGAAGGGTTTCTGTAAAGTATAATATAATATAATTTCGTGGCCACTAATAATATCGAGTTACACGTTAGAGGCCGCGGCGCAAGTAGCGTCGGGAGGCCGTGTCGTAATTTTGTCGCCGACAAAACGGCCGGAAAACGTGAAATTACAGGTCTTCGGGCCCGGGCAATTAGCGATCGTATACCTGTGTAATTTTCAATGACAACGACAAAAGAAAACACGCACGGACACGCGCACGCCGGCGAAGCACGCCGCGGCCACCGCTAATGAGATTGTGATGAGTTTTGGAGAGCTGTCGGACGCAATTTACCGTCGATACGAACGCACGTACGTACGATGGCGTTATTTGTACCGTCGCAGCGACTTTAAACAATTTTCACGGAAATGTCGGATTGTGTCCGTGACCGGGCAAGCAAACACGGTATACCCGCCGCGGGAATCACTCGAGCTTCGCGCGAAACGTTCGGCAACGCACCTCCGCCACGGCGATCGCGTTTTCGAAAAGGGCCGTCGATATTTATACCTACCCCAATTATTGGGAGCCGTCACGGTTTCTATACCACGGTAACCGGTTGTCGGAGACGTTTCAAACGAAATTTTCCATTCAACGGGTCCTACCTAGAAACCACGATTCGCGCGTTCGCTTTCCGGCACAAAAGCGAACACGATCTCTCGCCACGAGTGGGGTCGGCTTATTATGGACACGTACATATCCGACTACCACACCTGAACCGAAACACGCGGCCTAGTGGTCGATTACGAATAAACGAAACGGATTCGTCGAATAGTACGGCGATACAAAATTAACTTTCCGGCTACTCGCGTTAGATAAATATTAATAACAGAAAAAAAAACGCTAGCTGTTCGCGTTAGTTTTATAAAGTCCGAACTAAATGATTCGAAACATACGTTACGTAATACGAGTGATGGCGAAGAATAGTCTCGTGCTCTAGGTTACTGTGTTTGGAACATACGTAACGCGACGAAACAATTAACGGCGTAACGGTATCTATCGTGGGTTTTTCGAAATCGTTATATTTGTACGAATCCCAACACCGTCGTTACGTTTCAAGTTGAACCGATAAACCAAAAGTGTTTACCGCTTTCACATTTCCTAACCGTTTCCGATTGTTGTTATTTATCTTGTAGAAACGTAATTGATACGTATTATTGTTCGAGTCGTTTAAACAGTGAAGATTTTGTATTCAAATTTTAAATCGTTGTCGACTATATTCGGTTACGAAATAAGCGAAAACAATACGTTGTTATTACGACAATGTTTCGCCGATAGATTAACGTTTTCGCAGATATTTTTTCCCCCGAGATAGAATAAAACTCGGTCATACAACGATAATATTTCGTATCGGATTAGATAATAAATAAAACCCGATTGCGTGCTCGTATTACCGCATAGTGCGTCGTCATTTCGGTAAATACAATAGTATTCCTCCTACTTTTCTGTATGTTCTGGCGCTATTTAACGAGAACGAAACGAATCACTTACCTACTGATCTTTCGTTGAATGAAATCCTTCAATTTTGTATAACTCGTACAATGGCGCGCTTAGGACCTTCGTTTTTTAAATATAAATACCAGCTTTTATACTTTATGATGGTTTGAAAAAAATTTGTAAAATTATTAGGTTTATAATACGTCATAGAACCGCGCGTTGTACTCGCGCTATCCGATTATAACGCGTATATAATATTATACGCGAATTTATTGGTTACATTCGGGTTAACGTTGAACCTTTTTGAACAATAAGCGAGTACGGTTCGTTCAAATTAAATAATATAATCATCGGCGAACGAATTTGGGAAATAAAACAATTCCCATCGTACACGATCGAAGACGGCAAATACGTATTTAAAACTGAAACGGATTGGACGTTTAAACCGCGTTACGATATTGAAAACAGAAGAATTACCTCGCCGCGCTTCGAAGCGAAACGTTTTCTTTTTGTTTTCACTAGCCAAGCACGTCGTATCGATTCTCGGCGCGTGTTTTGGTCGGTTCGCATTAACGTTGGTTACGTGAAAACGAAAACGAGGATATGATTGTACGGAACATGACGTATTCGGGTTGCGTATAATGGTCCACACAGTGACGGGAACACTCGGGGCGACGCGAACCGCCGTTTGGACATGCGAAGTAAAAACAACAAAATTACGACGTTACGTTAACTGTATTTCGATCGCCGGTATACATTCCTCACGTTGATCAATAATAAACCGCGCGTTCGGCTGCCGATGGTCAGCCGTCGAACACAAGGCCCGTTATAAATCTTACAATATTACGATCAATATGCGAGAGACTTTCGCGAGTTTATAACGTTTAAACGGATTACCGTGTTTAAAAACGCAAACAAACGTAAATGACGAAGCTCGCTCCGGTAGCACGAGCATTTATGGACGTCGGCGGTCTTATAAACAACGCGTATATATATATATATGTTATCGTTTATAAATCGCGTTAGGCGTACTCGAAGATGAATAATTGGCGTTAACGAGGATCGAATTTAATTCCCGAAGGGTGAAATAGTTGTTTTTAGCTTAGCGGGGAAATCCGTCGATCGGACGCTCTCCAACAACAACGGCGTATTAAATCGAGAACATCTGTCGAAATTTATTAATAAAAACAAAAAAAGAACGTTCGAAACCAAGCCCTTCTCGAGCGCGCGTACGTAGCCCGAGGACGGATTTGTTTTCTTTTAAACATAACCCCGCGACGCAATAATAAGACAGCGCATCAGATAACCGTTATTGACGGATACGAGAAACTATCCAAAAATGAAGGTAGAGTGGTTGGACAAAAAAAAAAAAAAAACACAACGGTAATAATAACGACGAAGTTCCAAAGTATTATTCGTTCGTTACGAGCGCCGAGTGCACGGAACATTGTGCAGGTGCAGTAGAGTTTAATAGTCGAATACGAAAACAAAATGGCTACGGCGCGGCGCGCGCTTAACATAATCGTCCGTGGACAATGGCCGTTTTCACGAGGCGACTGTATACAGCGTACGCCGGGAACGAGGCGCGTTCGCGTTTCGGTTAACGAGAACAATTACGTACGCCGAGCGACCCTACACACGTCCGTGCGGCTTGTTTGGCCGCCCCGAAATGTCCTAAACCTCGCGACACTCGACGACAATCGCGTGTGTCGGTGACAATTTATTTCGAACGTTACACGGTTGATAAACAACGGATCGGCAAACGATCGAAACGATTTTCGCTACGCCCGTTACCATTCGTCGTTGTTCGCGTGAAACGTACGCGATAAATTCCCGACGAGGTAATAATTTCGCGTTTAATTCCACGTCGCCGTCGTCGTTATATTCGTACGGTTATTCCGTATCGCGTGGGTAGAATGTAAGGCGTGTGTACGCGCGATAATATTGCCGGGACGTTTCGTAAAATCGCTCGGGTGGTTACCGCCGAGACGGACGCGAAATATTATTGTATGCGCGTCCGGGACGACGACGCGGGCGCGGGAGATTTATTATTTCGTAACCTCTCGTGTTTATTTTCGCGTTTATCAATACCCCCCGTCCCGCCCCGCCTCCCCCTGTACGCAAGACCAACGCGCTTGATATAATAATACGGAACAAATAACCGTTACGTTTGTTTCGTAATTATGCCGAGTTTCCCCCTCCCGGATTCCGAAACGTGGGTGAGCCCGCAAACGGGTGCGCGTTTTCGTATAATAACGCGCGTACGACGCGCTCGTCGTGTTCCCGCTTGCGCGTAATAAAGTACGTATTAAATTCGGACGGACCGCCAATTGCGGACTCGGCGGTCGAATTCCCATAGACAGCGAGCAAATCGTTTACTATTAAACGTGTGCAACGTTATTATCGTCGCTTCGCTACTGCCCGACGTTTCGGCCACCCTAAAAGAAAAACACGTCTCTTCACGCGCTCGGATTTTGCCGACCCTATAGCGACGAAATCGATCGCTACCGATTGTTATACATTATACCGACACGAAGGTATCGGTACGACGGCGAGACCGATTCTCAAACCGTAATCAACGGGTCGACCTCGAGGTTGTTTGGACGGGAACGTGAATGATTTTCGAAACGCGCGGACGTTTCTGTTGTTCGACTATAAAAAAAAAATCCCCTTTTTCCCCGCGACTCTAAATGTATTATTATTGATTACGCTCTATGTTACCGTTAAAACGATATGTGTTTAAAACTGAATAAATCGCGTAATTCTATCATAATGGACGGCGGGGTTCGTTAATTAATATTATACCCAGCCAATGACGTATAACAAAAAAAAAAATTTTCGTCGTGTATACTCCATAAACGGTGTCGAACTCAATTACAACAAATTCGACGAGCCTAGTGTCTTTCCACCGACGTTTGTATTCCTAATTTCGCGCATCATACGGACGCGCGTGTTTTGTAAGTACGACCTTTAAATAACTTTGTCGTCTTAAACACACCCCCCCCTACAATCTAAAGGTGCGCTTGGTTTTACGAACGTATAATTGGCGACCGAACGCGTAACCAGTAAACGTAATGAATTCGCTTATATTATTCCGATCGTCGTACCCGTCGAATTGGCCGCTCGATGAGAAACGTGTTCGAATAAAATCCAAATACTCGCGTTCTCGCGCCGCACGTATTTCGATAAAATACACTATCGCGTATTAATCGCGCTAATTAAAAACGCTCTAGCTCGTATACGTTTCGAATTTTAACGTTTCCGTAGTAAATTACGTTTCGGATTATCTATAATAACGTCCGAATGTAGAATACGTGACTAATTCAACGCTGCTAAAGTGAATGATAAATACTTCGAATTATTATTATTCGTGATAATACATACGCGTCTAATTTGACCGCCGTAATTAATCATCGACGTTGTGTGTAATTAAATAACGTATTCGAATATACGCGCGAATAATTTTAATTACGCGTTTCGCTAGTTTCGTTGTTACGCCTTCTTGGCCATATAGTCGGTAGCAAACACGTTCTGCATTCCGAACAAAACCGTTCGTTATTAACATATTAGGCGTACGGTTTACCGTACGTTCAAACATTTTTCGCGCGTGTAACGCGGTTAATTAAATATTTATTTCGTAATTCGTGCATCGGCGGACGAGATAAAACTATTTCGAAATAATTGGTTTCGTTTTGATTTACGGCCGTGCGTGCCGTCGGTCGATCCGAGAGTTGATCGCCGAAACGGAAAAGAAGTGAAAATCGATCGGCGAATGGAATAACAAACGAAACGCTCCTCAAAAGCGTTCGGCCTTACACGTCGTTCTAGTTACGACCGTCCGTGTATTTATTACGCGCGTAGGTCCCCGCGAATAAATAAGACGTTCACAACACGCGAACGTGGCCGACGGGCCGCCGCCTCGTGAACGGATTTACCGCCTTTACGTAACGTGGATTGTCGTTGCGCGCGTCGAATGTAGAAATACGTTGCGCGCTTTCAGTTCGACGCGAGATTTATCGATTTATTTTTAAAATCCCGACCGCTATACGTGGAGCACGGGGGCAGTCGTCGTTTAATGCGACGCGTACACCGTTCGGCTACCGCGGGGGTACGACGTCGCGTTCGATAAACGCGAGCAAAATTATTCTAACGGTATTACGGCGACGACTTTCGATTCGTCAAACAGAACCGCCATTGTCGCTATTAGTTATGTTCGTCTACGTTAGACGTACGGGCACTTCCATCGATCGACACGGCGTCGAAATTGTCGACATTCGTTTACCCGTCGATCGGCGTTCGTCCAACATTACGAAATCGATGCTCCGGGTGTACTTTTAGCGCGTCACTTTACGAAAACCGCGTCGGCCAACTGTTGTTTATCGCGGACTATAAACGAGCCCAATACGGCCGCAGGACGGTTATTGTAGGGATTTTAGTTATGCAACTATAGCCTACGTATTTGGTTGCCTAACCACCTAACCGGTTGAATGTCGTCCTTCGAATTATCGACACGCTCGCGCCCGTTATTATTCGCGAATAAATTTGGATATATTTCTCGGGCCAACCGTAAACACGCGTATTTTTCACAAAAAACGTACAAATCCAACGCGTTGTCTTATATCATTTTCTACGTTCGAACGGAAAATCGACGAATTAACGTAAATCAATACTACCAAAATGTTACGATCGAAATATATTTATATTAAACAAACGTAACGGGCTAAGTGTCAAATTAGTCGTTGATGGTATCGGTCCGATAATCGCGCGCAATTTATAATTTATTTCGGGACAAAGTAAAAAAGACGCGACGCTAATTGTTTATTTTCAATGTTCAAACTTATCGACGATGGTTTACTATTTGTTACTGTTTAATAATTTTTTTAAATTTGTAGAAATTACTTGTTGGTCAATTTAACGAGTTTGTATATTACGTTATCCATTCTGTTCGTGACACTTCGAGCAATAGAATTCTCCGTTATACTCGTCAACAATTTATCGGATCGATAAACGCGACGGAAACTTTGTGATCCCATAGAAACTGTTAGAAATTACGCCACTACAGTTTAGTTGATCGAACGGAATAATACGAATTAATTTTATTTCCGTAAGTACGTAGACAATATTTTAAGCCGGATATGAACGACGGCCGTACTCCGACGATATACACAACGAGTGTATTAATATAATAATAAAAACCGATACGTTTAAATAAACATAAAAATCATTAAGTACAAAAAATCGAAAACGTTAACAATAAACGGCAACTTTGTAGGAAATAATACGCGAAGAGTTGTTTTAAAGCGCCCGGAATTATAAACGCTAAACAATATGCGAAAAAATGATCTAATCGTTCTAATAAAACCGATCCCATCAAAACATTGATGAACGACCAATTAAGAAGTTCGCTCTAATAAAAACGCGTCTATTGGTCACACGCTTCGGCGTGTTAACGAACAGTCCGTAGTAATTAGTACTTAATTATCTTTTAACGTTATACACTCGACTATTATATCGTTACATCGATCAAAGATAAACGGATATTAACGAACAGTCCGTTTAAGCGCGTTTCCAATAATTATCGACTTGGTCTGTCGAAGTGCGCGTTTTTCGTTCGTTCGCCGGCAATTTTTGTTACTTCGTTCGCAAAGTGAATCAACACCGTTCGCTTTATTCCTAAACGATATGAATAAATATAATTACGTTTTTTTTTCAAAAATATCGTCGTTAACGCTGATCGTAAAATAATTCTATTTCCGTATAAAATTTTTAATTAAAAAAATTATATTTCGGCGGTAACGTATCCGCGAAATATTAGCGCGTCTTTTTCGTTCCGATCTTATAGTTTTTCAATGGTTTTTTTCTTTTATTAGAAATACGATACAGGTACAGATCGTATTACATACTACTGGTAATTTAATAACCGAGTCGTAATAACGATAATTAATAACGAACGTCTTACGTAGTCTCGTGAGAGAGTCGACGGTGGAAAACGACAAAATCTCATTTTAAACTGTATTGAATGTGTGGGAGTTATTTCCACTCGGCATTTGTTGCCCGGACGTTAAACGTTTCCCGTTCGTAACAGCACATGAGAACTCGGACAGACAGACGTATTTCACCGCGTGTTTGTAGATTGGTTTTCGTTTTTTTTTTTTTTTTGTTTTGTTTTTTCAACCCGTTGTGTTGTCCGAGTCAATAAAAACGTCCGATATGACTATTAATATAATACGTCTCGTCGGCCAGGGGGCAAAAACGCGTTTAAGAGTACGTGTACGGCCGAGCCCTCGGGGACCTGTAGCCGTTCCTTGACGAATGTGAAATAAGAGGAAAAAAACCGAAATAAGAAAAGGAAAACACACGAGCGGCTCATTTACATAAGAATATTAAATAACTGTGCGGTGTGAGTATGCTTGCGTGTGTATGTGTGTGTGTATGTGTGTGTATGCTATAATGTACTATAAATACATTGAGGTCAAACCGGAATCAATTACGTACACGGACCAAAAAATTAACTTTGTAAGTAAATTAAACGTTTTTCAGAGAAGCGTAACAAGTTTTTTTTAACCGTTTAACGTAATAACCAATCGCCGCCGTCTCCATCATTCTTAGACAATTTACTTCAATGGTCAAACGTAACGAGAGATCGTTATTACGGTTTACATCGTAACCGACCGTTTAAAAACGCACAATATTCGCGCGATGAGGTCCGCCGACGTTCGTCGTGCATTTTTAATAACGAGCACGGGCGCGCGCGCGCGTTTCTTTGAAATCCATTTTGTACACGCAGCCAATTAGAATACAAGCAATATTGACTCGCGACGATTTCGTTCGTAAATATTAAATCGTTTAACGGGTTTTCGTGTATTCGACGGTAAAAGCGATCGTCGAACGAGCCTCGTGTTTTAATGAAATAAACCGCGGGCGCGTTTGCGGCATTCGGGGCGGATTAATCAAACATAATATATTACGTACGCCGGGACCGTACGTAAAAAATGTAAACGTAATTCGATTTGGTCGAATTGACTTCGGGAGGCGATTGATTCGAAAACGCGTTTTTAAAACAAATTTATACCGTTCGGACTTAAATTCGATACACATTGTGCACGCGCAATGTATGATTGTTATAGGAAATAAATTATAAGCAACGTGTTTTTTCCCGATACGTCGAATCCTTATAACAACGCGTGCGCTCGACTGAAAATATATGGAACGCGTTTCGGTAACATTACGCAACGTCCGGTAGTAGTTTAGCCAAAAGCGGGTAACGATTTTAAGGGCATATAATTTTACCAAATATTTTCGAATCCCGTTGTATTCGTTTTGTATCGGAGTATCGTCACTTCGAAATTGCGCGCACAACGTCGAATGTCCGTGTAGTACATTTCGTAGACGCGTTTTCGTTCAATTATTACTCGTAAAACCGTCGATTTTCAAATACGAATATTTCGCCGTCAACAATAACCATGATCGATAGAACTATCGATCGTTCGGGAATGTATGTAGAACGTCGGTTAACCCATTGTGACGTCAGCCGATTGAATGGCGTCGCGGGAATATCATCGAGCGGACAAAACACGCCATTTTCGCCGCGGACGTACACGCTCAATTTGGCCGTACCACAAACGTCGCGTAACGTTTACAATAAAACTTCGATGGCCATCGACGGGCGAATGAAGGAACAAAAGTGATCCGAATAGCTAAACGTCCGACGGTTATATAAATCGAATATCGCGTTCACGCGTAAACGGTCGACGCTCGTTAATATTAGTTAATATTCGTTGGCGAGCACGCGCCCGGACGAAATCGAAATTGTTTCATGCCGACGACGGTCTGTCAGACGCGGGAACGTTAGCCAGAAGGCGTAACGCGGACATTATGTCTTATCGTTATTGTCTACGTTGTACCGAAGAGTCGTCGTGCCGCGCGAGCGCGTATTTAACACGTGCGACTCCGTTCGGTTTTCGAAGACGGCGAAACGGAACAACGTGCGCGTGCAACAGACGGCGTACCGAAAAGATCGGAACGAAAACTTGCACGGAGGTGGCTACCGCGTCGCGTCTATCTACGCCGGTAAAACGTACGTGCACGGAATGGTGTGCGGGTGTGCCGGGGAAGGGGTTGGGAGGCGACGTGCACGCGGCCGGTCATCACTCCGAGGCGACAGGCAGTGGGTTCCCAGAGCGTCGTCGTCGTCGTCATCGTCGTCGTCGTCGTCGTCGTCTTCTTCGTAGTCGTCGCCGCCGCCGCCGTCGCCGCACCGTCGAGGCCGCGGACAATTAATAACGTCGTAACGTTATTATTTTTAATAAATACCGGTCCCGCCCGGAGCCGGACAAGCAAGCGTCAGACCGGGTCGGACCCCGAGAAATTACACACGTCCGACCGATATTTTTTCCGCGGGGCCAATAGTCCTGTTTCTGTATATATCCTTATAATATACGTCGTATAATATCGCGTACACGCGCGCACGGTTCTACACATACGTATACTCGTTCTTGTACAGAAAACCGTAATGTGTGTGTGTGTGTGTGTGTGTATAATAACGTATAGGTCTTGTCGAGCGCGTGTGTGATAGAAGAGCGTGGACAATCGGGCTGGAGACTAACCCGAGTGAATACGAAAAACGAAAACAACCTCGTTTCGGAATATATTTCTTTGGTTTCAACACGCGAAAGAACGACCGATGTTAAAACGAAAAATTACGATACGAACGCGCGCGTGTGTACGACGACGACGACGACGAGTGCACGTGTCACGTAACCGTCCCCGCCTCGGGCGCGACGATATAGGACCCCAAAATTACACGGTGTTCGCGCCAATACTGTAATCGTATGTTCGCGCGAGTATATCGACGATTCGATAGCGTACGAATTCGACGTAATAACACCGGCGCGATCGCGTCGATTTCCGTTCGTTGTCCGATCACGATTATTTTTACGAATCACAAAAGTCCGTTCTCGGGCCATCTCTACCGTAACGTCGAACGTCGTTCTTCAGAAACCACCGTTGTACGCAATATCCGCTCGAAATCCGCTCGGCCTTGACGAGACACCGTCCACAAATACGCGGTACGCGATACGTCGATAACCTATGGTACTCGGCTATTTTTCGTCACGTATTTGGTTATCGAGCGCGGAAATATCGCCGACTCGGGTACATTTTTAATCGAAACGCCGTACCGTTAAGAATTTTCTTCTTTTTATTTTGGACACTCTTCGTCATTTCCAGTGTTTCGGCACAAAACAGCTTTTCCGTACGGAGAAAATAACGATTTTCCGAGGGGCTACGTCTCCTCTTTATCACACCGTCAGAGCCGCGTCCGTCGATTACGTAGACAAATAATAAAAGCCGCGCGCGTATTACGCGATTCGGCCGTTACGTTTCGGTGAAACCGTAATTCCTTCTTAGCGCGGCGTTTTTCACGCGCCGCCGTGTCGTAAGAGAATTAATCGTCATCCGCGGTTGGGACCCGTTTCGAAAGGAAAAAGTAATACGCGCACGCGCGCCAGCACGAGTCGATTCGAGACCGCGTGTAAGAAGACCGGACCGAAATGCTGGCGACGTCGGCTAATTTCGGTGCGAGATACTAATCTGCGCGTACGCGCCGCGTGTAACGGCGTTTAAACGTTTACACGACAGAAAAACAAGAAATATTTCCAAAAAAAAAAAAAAAAAAAAGGAAAAAGAGGAAAACAAAAAAGA